>JAZHYW010024883.1:0-30044 GCA_037355805.1 Ixodes ricinus | reverse complement strand
ATGAAAACGGAAATTTCTTTACTTACACGAAGTTGGCGTACACTAGACGAGACTGTTCGCTCAGGTTGCTTCGGCTTGTTACATACAGCTAGGATGACCTGAAAAACAGGCCGGGATGAAGGAATCTTTTCTATGACATTACAGACGAGCTAAATGCGTTGTGGTCTCAACTGGAAGATAACGTGCTCGGACTTTGCAGAAATAAACTTAGCGTGACCGTAGCGGCGATCGACATTCAACGCGCGCAAAGACCAGGCTGGCCACAACCAGAAAGGCAAACACCAATAATCGTTAAGTTTCTATCTTTCATAGGTACACAAGATGAATATACTATCCAAAGGATTTAAGATATAATAAAGTGGCTTTGCAGACGGTGTAGGGTTTTCAGGTTAAATCACATATGAACGTAAACCGCTTCTAGAATATAAAAAGTCCTCTGAAACGTCGTTTAAGTTGCGGTTTATTAAGCTATACATCGGAAATCAGATTTACTGTAATGATAACGCCGAAGGGTGCGTAAAAAGAAAAAACGTCTTTAGCAATCATTGTCTCGAGTTGGGCCGAAGGTAAGAACAGCGCGTGAATTTATCATCGAGATTGTTATCCGCCTTAGTGTGAAAAATAAAGTTGATGACTTTGACGATCTCATTGCTTTGACTAAATCCAGTGTTGTCCAAGGCTCAAATTTCTTGCTAAAAGAGCATCTCGACAACGCGCTTAAGTGTTTTCCTCTGATTATGTTGCGTCTCGGAAATATAGAAATGTGCATCGTGGTGGAGTGTTTGTGCTAGTTCACGACAGTTTGCAACATTTTGAAGTCTAGTTTAGTGGCTTGAATTGTGAATCACTATTGCGTAAGATTTCCTTAAATATCGGGCAATTTACCACTGGGGGCTCTCTTTGGAGAAAGTCTTGCTCTAGTGAAAGTGCAATGTAATTATTTTTTAACATTTTGTCAACTATAGCCACTAGCCACCTATAGTGCACGGTGGTTACTACGCGTACTTTTCCGGATGTAAAGTGAACGGATCGCCAACCCGTGACATAAAAAGCACTTAGCGTATGCCAAACGTCATTTGATCAGACGCGACCTGATATCATCAGTACTTGGCATTACGGGGATTAGCCACCATGAGTTTGTAGTTGGATGCATAACCAACATACATGAAACCAGGAACGAGTGCAGCAAGGAAATTGTTTTGTTCTTTTTTTTAGAACCGAGGAAAGTATAAAGGTATTTTGAGAAATCTCGAAATGCGTTTGAGATCTCAGCAAGCAATGTAATATTAAAATTATCTGGAATTTTTTTATTAGAAATAAGATCAACTCTTTGGTTGATCCATTCGATCCTTTCAGGGTTGTGGATTCCAAGTTACGTAAAGACAAGCCATGAATAAGTAGTAAATTACTTTCTTTGCTAAAGGAAAAAAAGCAAACAAAAACGACGTATGTACCTGGAATATTGTAAACCTAAAAACAAACGCGCTCTTTACAAATAAAAAAAATGTTTATGCATACAATATAAAAAAACAGAAGGATTTATAACAAAACTTGACCCGTCTCTAAAAAAAGAACTTATTAGGGGATCTAAAAAAAAACTTTGGAAAATTGTTAAAAAGTTTTACTCGATATTCCTCCCCTCTATCATTCGCAATCAACTTGTTAAAGAAGAGAAGAATGCAACGTTGTTTATTAACTGTTTTTATTAGTTTTTTCACATCTTCAGTTTCCACTAAAGGTCTACATCCTCATGCAGTCTTGCAAAATAAATTTGAATATATTGAATTTTTCTCAATGGCGTACCGAGCAGTGTATTCACACAATGTTCAGGTATTGTGGGATTCTATTTAGATGCATTGCTTAAAAAAGTCGCTTTTTAGTGGTAGGCTTCCAGCGAGTGGAAGAGAGCAAATGATGTGCCCATACACAATGATGTGGCTTTAAAAATTATCTTAAAAATTGTAGTCTAAATTTTCTTCATTGTACGTCTTCTAAGGTAGTGGGACATATTACATATTGAAATTTATTCAATCATCCGACAAGTAAGATTATCTCACTACCTCTCAACACGGATTCAGGAAAATATATTCATGCGAGACGCAGCCGCATGGTTAAGTTTTACCACGACGTGGTAAAACGGTGGTGATCATCCAAGCAACACGGCTAATTTGTCATAGATTGCTGTACAGATCCTGTCCAGAATCTTTATGGCCTCAACAGCCTTGGCATCAGATTGCATGGGTGTGGCCGACACAAACCAAAACGTGGCGCCCTATCAGCATCACCTAGGGTCTTGGGATTGTAACATAAACCAGCAACCTGGCACTCTGACGTCCAACATCGAGGCTGTAAAAGCGGCATTACTTCTACACAACTTTAAAGTGCACGGTGCTGATCGTCCAAGCAACACGGCTAGCATGTTATGGCTTACTGTACAGATCCTCTCCAGCATCCTCACGGCCACAGCAGCCTTGGCAACAGATTGTACGGGTGTGGCCGACACGAACCACCCCGTGGCGCCCAATCAGCATCACCTAGGGTCTTGGGATTGCAACATGAACCGGCAACCCGGCACTCTGACGTCAAACATCGAGGCTATGAAAGCGGCATTACTTCTACACAACTTCAGAGTGCACGGTGCTGATCGTCCAAGCAACACGGCTAGCATGTTATGGCTTACTGTACAGATCCTCTCCAGCACCCTCATGGCCACAGCAGCCTTGGCAACAGATTGTACGGGTGTGGCCGACACGAACCACCCCGTGGCGCCCAATCAGCATCACCTAGGGTCTTGGGATTGTAACATAAACCAGCAACCCGGCACTCTGACGTCAAACATCGAGGCTATGAAAGCGGCATTACTTCTACACAACTTCAGAGTGCACGGTGCTGATCGTCCAAGCAACACGGCTAGCATGTTATGGCTTACTGTACAGATCCTCTCCAGCACCCTCATGGCCACAATAGCCTTGGCAACAGATTGTACGGGTGTGGCCAGACACGAACCACCCCTGTGAGCGCCCAATCAGCATACACCAAGGTCCTCGGGATTGCTAGATATAAACCAGCACACCTGGCACTCTGACGCCAAACACCGAGGCTATGAAAGCGACATTACTTCTCACACTACTTCAGAAGGTACGGTGCTGATCGTCCAAGCAACACGGCTAGCATGTCATGGCTTACTGCACCGACGACTCTCCAGAATCACTCATGGCCACAATAGCCTTGGCATCAGAATGTACGGGTGTGGCCGATACGAACCACCAAGTGGCGCCCAATCAGCATCACCTCGGGTCCTGGGATTGTAACACGAACCAGATCCTGGCACTCTGACGTCAAACATCTAGGCCAGGGGTGGCCATAGCTGTGGCTCGCGAGCCGCATGCGGCTCTTCGCGTGTTAAAGTGCGGCTCGCGGCTCCCTACCCTATCCCCCCCCCTCGCACACACACACACAACACTCCCCCGCCTCCCTCCCGGTCACACGAGCACTTCCCCAGAAAGAGAAATGAACGTGTTTTAAATCGAAAGACGGGTTACTGTTTGGTAGTTTCAGTGCTACCGCTGCCCTACGTACAGTTGGACTGCGTTTGACTCAGATAGATTGAAAGTAGTCACGAGTTTCGTTTATTGCTCTAAACGAAAATCGCCCCTCCCCACCCGCGGCTCTTGGAACCTTCGTGGTTTTATTTGCGGCTCTTATGCCGGGTCAGCCTGGCCACCCCTGATCTAGGCTATAAAAGCTGGCCTTCTTTTTCACAACTACAGATGGCACCGTGCTGATCGTCCAAGCAACACGGCTAATATGTCACGGCTTACTGTACAGATCCTGTTCGGCACCCTGATGGTCTCAACAGCCTTGGCATCAGGTTATACGGGTGTGACCGACACCAACCACCGCTTGGCGCCCTATCAGCATGACCTCACATCCTAGCTGGTATCGTAACATCAACCAGCAACGTGGAACTCTGCCGTGAAACATCGAGGCTATAAAAGCGGCATCCCGTCTTCACAACTTTGAAGGGCACGATGCTGATCGTCCAAGCAACACGGCTAACATTTCATGGCTTACTGAACCGGTTAATTACACTCATTGATAGCGATCGTTTCGTTCTAGTGCGTATTGTAATATTGTCGCACCGTGCCCCAAAAAGTGCGTTGAAATTTTCAATCAGTGCCGGAAGGTTTTATGTATGTTGCTTTCGGGTGACGTAGAGTCTAACTCGGGCCCCAAAATCAAGTTAATGCTCCAATCGAAATTAGACCAGTTAAATAAAATAAAGGGCAAAAATGAGGGACGTGACAGACGCATCAGTGAAATTAGCAACCGATTGTCACAAGATGAGTTTTTAAAAGTAACAAAGGAAAATGAGACTACACTCATTGCGCTGGAAGGCACTGCTAGAACTTTACGAGAAACATTGTACGAACACAGCAATAAGCTTACAGAATATGATTAACCCAGGCGGAACAACTTACTAGTTTTCTGCCTACCCACGAAAATCAACGAAACTAGAAGACAACTGTAAAAAGCAGTCACAGATGAAATCTTCAAGGACAAACTTGGTGTAAACATCGCGTCCATCGAGCGTATACATAGACTGAAAGGCTTCGAGAGGGCAAAGTTAGACCCGTTATTTTACGGCTGTTGAATTATAATGAAAAACAAAACTGACACATTTAGGAACTGCTTCGAGCTAAAGAACACAAGGTTGTCTATATCAAATGATATTGAACCAAATCCCTCGGCCAAGCGTAAACAGTTATGTGCGTCACTTGGAACTAATGACGAACAAATTCAACGGGTGAAACTAGTTCAGAATAAACTGTACGTTAATAATATTGTCTACGTTTGGGATGAATGCACAAACTCCAGGATAGTGCTTCAAACAGAAAGATCGCCAAAGATCGCCAGCCATAACTACGGAATGAAAAAGCGGTCAGCCTGAACCGTGCCAACGTCTCGAAAACGATCTTAGAATAATCTGTGTGAACGCTCAAATTGTGGTTAATAAAATAGAATAACTGAAAATTCCATCTTTACCGTATGACCCAGATGTGGCTGTCACAACAGACACTTGCTTAAGGGACGAAATATCGGGTGACGACGTGTTTCCGCCTTCATATACACTGTACAGAAGAGACCTGCAAACCAGAGGAGGCGTCGCCGGCTTATTAATTAAAAGCAGCATTTCATGCCTTATGGTCGGTCAAATAGGTGATCACGAAGTCATCTGTTGCAGGATGAACGTATGGGCAAATGCTATACTAGTTATTGGAATATATAGACCACCAACAGCTCTGCCAGGCTTTCTAAGCAAATTGTATGATTATATTTTAGTGTACATAACGGTAACAAACTTTTAATTGACGGTGATTTCAACTTTTCAGAAACTAACTGGGCGAACCACAGCAGCGGTCGTACAAACATACATAGCTCAGAAATACTTCTAGACATTATGTTTACATTCAGTCTTCTACAGATAGTAGGTCAACCCACGAGAATGACCAACTCGAGTAGCTCCATCCTTGACTTGGTTTTTGCTAATACTGACATTCCTATCTCTAATATTTATGTTTAATAAGGCATACCAGACCACAGATTGGTGACTGGAAGGAAGCGCCGAAAGACGGGGACAAAAGAAGTAGGTAACAACGACACGTGGCGCTTACCTACTTCTTTGTCCCCGTCTTTCGGCGCTTCCTTCCAGTCATGAACAACCAACTAGCCCAACTTAACATTCTGTCACAGATTGGTGCATGTCTCTTGTTCTTTCCGTAAGAAAAAGTCTTGTGAAAGACCTAGGTATTCCTACTTCAAGAATTACAGTCAGGCAGACGACGTTTCTATTCTAGGTTATCGCGATACAGGTCTTAAATAATTCAGCGATCATGACGTGAATTTACTGTGTAATAAATTCAAATGTCATTGTTAACATTGCCGGCCAAATTTCGTCCCTGTAAAATGAAGACGAGTTGGTTTGGGAAACCCGTAAATGACGCGAGGGATAATACATTTAAAGCGGAGAATCAAACGTCAAAGAATGTCACAGCTTCGTGGCTTGTTGGAACAAAAAGTGGCAGAGGCAAGGTGCCATATTTTTTTAACAGCCTTTTAAATGAAAGATTGCCCCCAGAACGTTTGATAGTATCTTTCTTAAAATAAGAAGGGCATTACGCAGATCGTTCATAATAATGCCGTCGTCACAAATATTAAAAAATAGCTGACGTATTTACCCGGTAATTTCATAGCTTTTCTTTTTTTGGTCACAAGCAAAACTAGTTCGACATCCAACGATGAAAGCGAAGATGAGTTAGAATTTGGAATTACAGATGCGATGTTACTTAATATTGACGCTAAGAAGTCATGTGGCCGGGGCGGCAATCCTAATCTTTTTCTAAAGAGATATGCCGAAGTGCTGACACAATTGTTAACTGTTATCTTCGATGTATCATTCCCAAATTAAATTGTACCCTATGACTGGTGCTCGGCACGTCCAATTCCGTTTTTTAAAAAAGGCTATGCGTCAACCCTCGGCAACAATCGTTCAATATATTTAACTTGCTTATGGTGTAAACTTTGGAACACGTGATTGCGAACTATCTAACTGTATACCTCAATGAGCACAATACACTTTACGACGCGCAGCTTGGGTTTAGGCGGGTATTTTCCACAACTCGACTCACAGCTATAGCACATGATTTTGCCAAAGTTCTTGACAAATCTGGCCAAATCGATGCTATATTTCTTGACTATTCCAAAGCATTTATTAAAATACCACATAACAAGCTACTTCTTAAGTTAAAATTAATTAGAATTCACCCGAAGATAATGAGATGGATTCAGGCGTATTCGGAAAGCCGCAGGCAACTTGTTGACGTGGACAAAAGTTACTCCCGTTTGTTTGAAATTAAATTTGAAATACCACAAGGACCCGTCCTTGGGCCTTTACTTTTCATTACCTATAATAATGATCGCGTTGAGTACGTAGGTACTAGCTGCCAACGTCCCCATGCCATTGTCTGCGGTTGATTGCGTTATTTTTGAAGTTTTAAGTATTAATGATCAGGCAAATTAAAACCGCCGACTAAATTAGGTGGCTGAATGGTGTAATCAGTGGGACATGGTGATAAATTATGACAAAACTGTTTATCTTTGGATAACAATTTAAAAAAAAACATATTCCCTTTATATTAAGAAAGATATTTTATTAGTTAGGTTTTGGAACTGAAGTACCTAAGAAACTTTAACGGGGAATCTAAAATGGTCGAGACATTTAGATATAATATGTTCAACAGCCCGTAAAAAGTTGGGCTTACTTCAGCGAAGGCTCAGCAATGCGCCTAGTGACGTCAAACTTTTGGCCTATAAAACCTTTGTAGTGTCTGTGCTGGAATATGCTTGCCCAGTATGGGATCAGCATAAGAAAGGTGACATCAGAAAACTCTACTTAGTTTGACCTTAAGTCCAGACGCAGCCTACGCTACGAGCTGAAAGGACCAACTTGACGGTGTCAAAAGCGGACGATCATGGTGCTCGTCATGTTTCTTTCCGGGTTCTACCATCGCTGAACCAATCATAGGCAGAAAAAACGTAGTCACTTGTGACTTTTACGCCACTTGATTGGTCTGATTAGCTCGTAGCGTCGGCTCTGTCTGGACTTAAGCGGAAACGATGCATAGAAAAAAAGCAACCGCTATCACTTGGATTCATTCACAGAAGATACCGTAGAATAGACTCTGTGTTAGACATGCTCAACCTATCAGGCCTTCAGCCCCTCAGAGTACGCGGGAAGATGATAAAGTTGTTTTCATTCGCTTTATTTTTGTGAACTCGCGGTAAAGCTATCCGCTATCCAAAATAGCCCCCGAATGCGCCACTCACGACTTAAAACCCACAATCTGTAGTGACCCCGTTTGCGAAGACCAACACATAGAAGCATTATTTTGTCTTCAACACAATTAATGATTGGGATGGATTGCCCCCTATAGCATTTGAAACTAATAGTAGCATTTTAAGTGTATTTCAGAGTCATGAAAGCAGATTCAACCCTCGTACAACTGTATTGGCGATAAATTGTGTGACCACTGAGTGCGTGATTTATGTGAACTGTATTGCTTTGGCTTTAAGTACGTGTGGTGCCAATGCTTGCTACCTGCCAGTTTTTTCCTTACTATGCTTTCCCTTACTTATGTGAATGCACTTATTTACTCATGCATTTTTTCAGTGTGTTTGAACAGATGTATGGAAGTGTGTGCTTTTCATAACACACAAACACAACAGACAGATGAACACATGTAGATGTTATGGTTTCAACAGATTGAATAGTCGCGCCGCTTCGGCACTCCTTGTGAACTTCGTAAGAGCGAAACAGAATTTATGGGAATTAAAAAAAAAACTTGCTGGAAAACAAAAAAAAATGTGATAACGCCCGATTGAATTTTTCGATTAACTTGAAGGCGAATTTGGAATGTGCTGGCAAACAGTATAGTTAACACCTATACCACTGCAGTATTTTCACCTAAAGACGGTGGATATCTCTGCTGCTGACGACGTCATGTCTTCCGGGAACGGTCATCAATCAACAACTCCCATGACTCTGATATAAATGGAGAAAAAGCGGACAGCGGAAGACAAATTAAACAGCGGTGAAAACTGGAAGGTCAAGTAGTCGGGAAAATATTTAGCGCAGCTGCGCTTAAAGGGGCCCTGCAATCATATTTAGGCATCTACCTTTTTTGCGGTTTCCACGTCTCTTGGGGTTCGGGCACGCCAGCGGGCACGGAGAGAGTAACTAAATATCAGTGCGTCATATTTTAACCGGACGACGCGAAAACCTCCTCCACCTACGGGGGTGACCCGCGCGGTGCCAAGAGCGCGCGATATGTGACGTCTTTGGTCCTTGGCTTACTACTGGTCAGAGCCGCTAAAAGCTTCTTTTTAGTCGAAATACAAAATATAAGTGGCGCGAACTCTTTCAAAAATTTATAAAAGTAAATTTGGTTCAGTATTTTAGATCAGAAAAGAAACAAGTGCAGTTTCGAATGCACAGAAACAGGAAATGACCCGTCGACATAATCGCCACCAAGCGGTGGAAGAGGCGGTGCATACTAGAAAAATGTAGTGGGATCAGGCACCGACGAGCGGCGAGCGTAGGAAGGTCCCGGATGTACGCGGCGGCGCTGCGGTCATGTGGACTGGAGGATCCGACCGGTTCCGAGCGCTCCAAAGGCCTTCGGCGTGCAGCTTTGGTTTGCGGTTTGGCCGTTTGGCGGTATGACAGCGCGAAGTGGCTCCCGTTCTGAACTGATCTTTACCCCGTGTTTGCTATCGTTTGTGGCCACTGAAGTGTCATGCCGAATTAGTGTTTTAATCGCACAGCAAATGCAATGCGAGCCTCCTTGACTGCCCGCTTCATACAGCCTATCCAGAACATGCTTTAGTGGCGCCCTCTCGAGCCGTCGACACGGAGTGTGGCAGCCGTGAGCGCTCGCTGAGCTCACTACCCCTCCTCCAGTTCACGGCCACTCAAGCGACCAAGGACGTCATAAAGGAGGTTATTTTTTGCTTGTTTCTTTAATTTTAATTTTCCTATAACTTTTAAAAGAAAGTAAAATTTGAGAAAAGAAAAGACTCATTAAGGGACTACGTTCAGTGCGCTCAGGTTCGGTCCAAATTAAAAACTAGTAAAAAGGTCCTTGCAGGTTAAGGTATAGCTCTCGGCTTGAGACGGGGTTCTCGAATGCCACGCTCATGTCTCGACGTTCTGACTTCGTTGGCCACTGTGATTTATAAATCGGAGTGGTCAACAAATAAAGAAATAATAAATCTTTAATTTATTATTGCTTTCGAGGCACGCCTCGTTTTTGCATAGACTGTACGAAATGCCTTGCGCGTGTCGCTGAATAATTATACGTCAAGTTTAAAGGTTATGTCTCTACGACATTTCTCTTCGCCCCTGTCAAGTTGAAGATTTTCTTACGTTATTGTGACCTTTCGGTACGGAACCTTCAACTGTGAAGTCGTTTTATTAAAAAAAAATTAATGCTTCGTTGTTGGACGTGTTTTTTTTTTTTTTTGCTCTACCTTTGAAATTTGGAGCCTACCTTTTTAGTTCTGGTATCACGTGGACTTGTCAATTTAAAACACCTTTACAGTCCAGGTGACCAAACATGTTGTCAGGACGGGTTTCAGTCAAGTACATGACGTACGCGACATGAATGATTCGCTCTCGTAAATTAACTCTTCAAGAGTGGCATGAGGCATCGTGTGACAATGGACAAAAATAGTTCAAGGAAGGCATGCACATTTGTTTGCTGAACACTTCCGAAATGTCATGCCGTTGTCATGTTCTAAACTCTGGAAAACCGCTTTGATTACGAGGATGACTCGGGACGACTATAAAGGTCTGGCAGATTGCCGACAAGCAACGTGCACTGGAAGGCTGCGATCAGGCAGAATGCCAGAGGACGTTGGTTTCGTTGTAGCACTGATGCTGGCTGCTGTCCTAACAGGTAAGTGTGACAATGCCCGTGGTTTTAGATTAAAAAAACGCCATGAACCAACTTGCATCGTTCGCGATGAAGTACCTAGATTATGTCTAAACACGCAAGGCTCTCTGACGAAAGTTTGGTAGAAACTGACCTGCGTCAAATTTGGTTGAACACATTAACAGACACGTCTGAACTAGTAATCAAAATTACAAGTCAATTTTTACAATCACAATTTTTTTTTCTTCCTACTTCACGATTTTCCGTTTTCAAACCGCAGTCTCAGGTTTTCAATCATTATGTATAACTTACACCAGCTCGCCTGCACTTTAACCGTTTTTTCAGAATAATTGTTTTCTTCGCGGAGTTTTTGATGTTTTAAATTTGTTCCTAGAAACTTAGATGCTCTGCCGGACAAACTGAAAACCTGACGTCAAATGTTTGATATGGTTAGTACAGTGTGTTTCCGACGGATTACGAGAATTTTAATTGTGTGAAACGAACGGTGGGTAAACTCACGCGAGCAAAACAAAACGAAACTTGTCGACTTGCAGTTTATACATCGTGTGACGTCAGCCTACTAGGGAGCGCGGGAAAATGTGAATGCTGGTTTCGGTCTAATTTTTCATTTGACGTTATCTCAGTAACTACTTTCAATTTAGAGGTAACTAGTAAATAGCATGCCGGGAAGAGTGATATACCTGAATATTCGGAAAACGTGCTTGAGTTTGGGTAGCTTGTAAAACCGCCGGAGCTCCCCTTTAACAATACGTTGGCGGCTAAATGAAGTTGTTAAGAAATCGTTCTTTTTTGTTGTTTGTGGTCTGCATAATCGTGAGAAATAGACCCTTTTCTAAAGACCGTCGAGCAACATTGAAGGTCGCCATTTCTTGGGGTTAGGGGGAACAAATTGGCTTCGAAGGGCGGGAGGAATCGTATGGTTTTGTTTTTAGACTTATGACTAGGTGGCGCAAGCTACCGCCCGTTACAAATGGTATAGCCATTAACATCCATTGATCCATTCTTGGACACAAAACGCGTGACTGAATCCGAGTCCTCGCCGAACGCTGACGCAGCGGTCGTGTCCAATACGAGCTCAGAGCACGTGATCAAGCAATGGCAGACAGGCGTTGGCGTGGACGTTTGGGAAAAGAGAGTATTGTGAAACCTCGAGTTCTAGAATTACATCCGACGCCTGTGCGCACCTAACCTAACCTAACCTAACAATAAACTTATACAGCAGCAGGGCTTCCTTCGGAGAACATTGTGTACCCGAGAATCATTCAATCGAGAGATCTAAATGGCGAAAAGACGCTCTACATTCGGCACGGACTCGTGCTGAGCCTCGAAAAAAGCCGAGTGTTCTCGGACAACTTTGTTTTCTCAAAAGACGACGGTGTAAATCGACACGACAGACCCGTGAGTACATTCCAGTCTTGCTGGTTTCAGCAGGGTGGTTATTTCTAGGCTTTACAGAGTTTTCTAAATAAATGCCCTGAAAGCTGCACTAGTGCTGTCTTTGCGGGTGAGTTACACGAACAGGGGGACAAAATATGGGGGGATGATGATGGGTTGTATACGTAGCTTTAAATGTTTATTAAGCTTCTTAATCGTTGCAAATAACCATAGGGTTTCGGTTCGAAGCTTGCTGAGCGTCATCGCATACCCCTAAATCAGTCAGTTGTAGAAAGAGTCGGAGCGCGTGATCCCTTTATCTGAGGCCAGATTCACGAAACGACCTTACATCCCAAGAGGCGCGTACGACAAAACCTGAGAAATCTGTATTCACGAAGCAAAATCATCGTAAGTTTTGCGTAGGTTACGGTGGAATTCTACGACAGCTCCAGACGTGTCTTATGCACGTTTTACGATCAAATCCATATGGCCGGCGAAATCGCTCACTTTCCTTGTCGCGAAGATCGACCAACGGGCATTTATGTCTCTATGCGTTCTCCGCCCGCGTCCCAGCTTCAAGCACGAAGAGAAGACAAATAAGTACCCGAAACTGAACGCCGCGCAGACGAACGCTGGAATTGGTACTGATACCCGGAAAAAGCTACAGCGGCAATAGGGAGTTTTCGTAAACCGCGCTAGCACGCAATAGCGCGCAGCCGCTATTGCGCCTGCGCGCCGATGGCCTTGACTGTAGAGTTCCAAGCAGGGACTCAATACGTAACCGTAACCAAATCTGGAAACCGTTTAGGAAAGAAATTTTTTCAGTAACCGTAAGCGGAACGAAACCGTTATTTAAAATCTATGGAAACCGTAACCGTAACCGTAATCATTAGGGAGTTTTAGCAGGTCGTTTCCACACGAACGGTTCGCCCTCGAACGCATCGGCGACGCCACTGCGCATGCGCGTTAGTGGTTCGGGGCGTCGGGAGGCTCTTGTCGTTCGTTTCTCCCATTCCGGCCGCTGGAGTCGTCATCGCAACGCAGCCGCAACCGTTCATGACTCGGGTAAAAACAAAGATGGCGGTCGGTTCGGCGGCCACCTTCGCCGACCCAGCCGAGCGTTAGGCATAGGACAGCGGGAGGCGATTTGCCGTCCTGCTGTCTCCTTCATTTGAGAGGTTCAACCAAATCATTTCGAGGACTGCTCACAATGGTAAGCGATCGTGAATGCTGTAAACTGCGCATGATAGTAAATTTTTGCGATCTGCGGGCAGACTAGCTGCCGTGGCGACCGCGAACATACGAAATGATTTGGTTCGACGGCACACAATCGTGAACGATCGTTCAAGTTCGAGATGATTGAGACACACCACATACCTTTACGGTAGTTCAGACACTTTTTACTCTATCTAGCTTCGCAGTTCTTGAAATTCCGACCGGCAAACGTTACGTCGGCCTTCTTGTTTACATCAGTCGTACGCCGGAAACACAAGCCGCCACCACGGTGTCCGCCACCATCGCCACGGATTTACACGTTGCAGAATATTTCACATGTTTACTAGAAGATGGCGCCGCCGTTAAACACTATCATCATCATCGTTTACACGGTCGCGCCACTTTCACGACTCGCTAAAGTATGTCAAGTTCGACGTACGGTTTCACAGAACGGACCAGCTGTACCGTTCGCGATTTCGGAACAGTGTGCTTGAAAAACGACTAGCTAAAACTCCCTATCGAGTATTTACCGGTTACCGATTTTAACCAATATTAACCGGAAAAAATAGTTTTCTCTTTTTGAGGAGGGATCTTGAGATATCATGGCCATTTGAGAGAGTTACTGTGAGCGAGTGGTGCATCTGGTAATACATTTTTGTTCAATCTATATTTAGAATTAAGAATACTTAGTTGGAATCAGTGGTGGAGCTTATAATAAGAAGTCTCTATTTCTTAACTGCCACACTCCTACAATCGCTTCATCTATTCAGTACGTGTCGCCTTCAAGGTATCAGCAACGAAGTTAGAATTTTGAGATGTCCATCTAACTTGATCCTATCAAAACCACCGATGCTCCTGACCTGCAGTAGCCAGTATGACGAAACGTGATAAATTGACTATCATGCAAAGATAACAACAAAAAAACTATAATAAAAAAAGGGTTTTCGGTGTGTTTACGCAGCCTCAAGTTAGTCTGCCTCAACGGGCGACATGTCTCTCAGCTGTAGATGAGCAATTTCGCTAGTCCTGTACAACCGCTAGCCTGGGGGTCTTTAACGTGCACCATGCCGTAGTGGTACACGACCGCGCGCCGGTACGATGCTCATCCAGATTGAAACGGGTAGGGGTGGGGACTGAACCCAGGATCCCTGGGTTACCTGGTATTTATTTTCTTTCTCTCTCTCTCTCTCTCTCTCTATATATATATATATATATATACAGATAATGTCTCGTGAAAATGGGCCCCGTTACTATGGATGCCCCGCTATATGGAGACCATTTTCGGAGACAAACTGGGAAACTACTTGAGTTTTTGCTCTCGTAATAATGAAGAACTCACATTATGGACGATTTTTCGGGGGAACGGAGGCGTCCATATATATATATTTATAATTATCTTTTCGCGTCCGCGTTTATATTTATTTTTTTGCGACCTCACATTTTTTTGTGTATAAAATGCACAATTTTTCTAGCGTCACGGAGTTGGAGAGCGAGAAACACCAGCTTCTATAAACATATATGCACTAGCATGGCTATAGCAAACATGACGTAGGTGTAACAGCGCATAAGAACGAAGGCTGGGAAAGAAACGAACAACACAGGACATACTTTTGCAGCTTTCTGTGTTGTTCGTTCCTCTCCTTAGTATTCCTTGTTTTGGGCTATTGCATTTACATTACGTTTGACTTTCACCAGCTAGCCAGCGCGCAATTTTATTACTTTACTCCACTTAGCGCTATTTCACTATATGAGGGTTTTAGTTTGCTCCTTCTTTCAGTGTGGGCTGCTCCTTCCTTTAGCGTGGGCGAAGCCTCTTCTGCATATCGTAGTTTGCAACACGCTATAGCGACGAGAAGGTGCGAATAGTTCTTCCAGCACACATTGAGAACTTTTTGAGGGTTGTTTACAAACGCTGCCGAACAAAGTAGCGATGTTCATTTTTATTATATAGAATGCGATGATCCCGGAGTAGCGGGGGTAACATATATGCTTGGGTATAGAAATCTATAATGCAAATAGATGTAGCGAACAAGTGATGGAGCTAGACACGTGTGCAACTTTTGACGAGTTAAAAGTACTAAAACGTTTTTGAGCTCTGTTATTGTAAATGTTCCGTTATTGAATATCTGGGACTACTTTCAACCGTTTATCATAAAACGGCTCTTCAGCATCGGAGAAAACACAATAAACCGGCTTTCAGGAACGTGTAACAGGTAACCGAAACTGTAAAAATTAAAACCGTAGAGATCCGAAACGAAACCGATATCAACAGGAAACGTTAACCGTTACCGTAACCGAAATGTTAGACTTTTGGTTTGAGTCCCTGGTTCCGGGTATCGTAACGGGTTGCGGAGAGCGTTGCGGGACGGCGAAAACGATCTACGAAAACTCCATATTGACCGACCAAGCGATCGCCAAGGGCATGCTAGGAACGCTAGACTTAGCAAGGCACTCCGACGCAGCGTTGCTCTGATGGTCCCTGGCCAATACAGTGTACACACGAGCGGCTCGCTTGCCGAATGTAATATGCACGCGCGACCTTTGTGGACCTTTCCTCTATAAATAATTTGAACCCTGACCTCTAGTTGCGGGTAAGAAGGTCAGTTTCTTCCATTTGTCGTCCCCTTGTTTTCGGAATCAGCGGTGGCGAACGCTCTCGTCGGAAAAGGGGTCCGCTGCCCTCAAACCTATTTCCCATTTTTTGTGTTATAGAGTTAAAAAAACGCCGTATGGATGGATTCGCGACGTCGGTACATACACTTTATTTAGTATGTCCTTTTTACTCCGACATGACGATACACCAACCCATGTCGAGTTAGAGCACTTTTTGGGAGCTACGCAATCCCGGTCCAACCTTCCTCTGCCGAGCGTCACGTCAACACCGAGTTGCGATTGTCTAGTGGCCCAGCGATTCGTTCAATCGGTTATAAGACATCGTTCAAGACGCAGTCCACCATCTCGGTGCCAGCGCGGTTCCGCTCCCAATGTGAACGGGTATTTACCTGGCTCTCGCTAACACTCTTGTAGTTCAATCATATACTCCTGCACGTCATCTCTCTCCGGCATTCCCGAGGCCACGAAGAACGCCGCGGCGATTTGTTTTCATGTGCGCCGCTTTGCAGAGCCATGCGGGCCGTCTCCTTTTAGCAACGATGGCAGTTGTGTTGACTTCGTAGCGATCGAGTTCGTAGCAACCGACCACGACGGTTATCCCGTCATCGGCAGTGCTGGGTATTCGGGACCATTTAAATAGATTTTGTTTGGCTCACATTATACCGCGCAGACACGATATCTAACCAAGCGTTGCCGGAAAAGGCATGTGATCCGAAATCCACGTGTTTCGGTCATACGAGCTCTCCGATTGGTTGTTCGTGTTGCCGAAGACGTGGCCGCTATAGCATCATCCCGCTCTCGCTTTGATCGGGAGCTCGCGGGACACCAGACGTTCTTGTTTTTCCGTACGAGAAAGCCGCGTTCCTTACGAACTTCTTAGCTAAGAAAGATCGTGCATCTTTCCTCTGCGTTGCCAAAGTGTACCCAACTGCGACCTGCGGTTTTTCCTTTTCTTATCATTGGCATTTTCGAAACGCAATCCTTGCGCTTGTATCGCGGGTGGTAACATTAGCGGACTTCCACGCATCCAACTTGCTCCAGGCATTTCTAATATCTACTAAATTAGTAGTTTTTCATAACGCTCAATAACTTCCTAATATTGGGAGGCGCGGAGTTCAAATTTCGGCTCCACCATTGATTTTGTCTTTCGGCAGCTTCGTAGAATTTGTTTCATTCGATCTAGTACAGTTCGTTCATCTGCATATTTTCGATTCAACCCAATATTTATTTATACTCCATAAAATTTAAATTAATGAATCAGCTAATTATTCGACTTATCGTGTCGATCAGACCCCTATGTCATGTCCCCATGGTCTTATAACTCCCATGTACACACCGCATTATTACAGCTTTCGTCGCTTAAAAAAAGTCTGTACAGCCTAAAAGGAAGATTTTCGTATACATGCGATGTGGTTCCGCCAAGGTTTCACCATCCAGGCATGAGAAATGTAATGAACGTAACTGACGAGGGCTTATACAAAATTCCCATTAAATCGTTCGTTGTGATCTACGTTAACATTGACACGAAATGCACCTAATTTTAGGGGCCGTTTAGACATTTCGCTGATATTCCATAAAGTATAGGCTGGCACAAAGTAAGCTAATTTTAGACGTAAAACTTCTTAACCATAGTCCTAACCTCCAATGAATCCTCTATTTGAACGAGTTAAATGCTTTAAGATAAATGTCGTAGTTAACTTTTCTTAACTGTAAATTGCTGTTATGATACTTTTAAGACGAACGTAACCGATAAACTGTCTTGTGATAACGTGCTTAAAGTTTAGCTATTTTAATTACGTGTAATTACTATTGCCATTGCTATTTCAAATCAAGGTAATTGGAATTAAAACGCGCTTGCACTACACAATGTTTAGTATAAAATGCTGATTTTTCAGCATCCACGTGCAGGCACGTATCCAGGGGGGGGGGGGGGGCCGAAATCTTTCATTTTGCTGGGGCCTCCTCTCCCCCTCCCCCTCATACAGCATTTTGTCATGAGCGCACCCCCCCCCCCCCGAAGCAAAATCCTGGCTACGTGCCTGTCCACGTGTGATGTCGCCAATTTGTATCTTCAATTTATATTGCTATTTTATCCGTACCAAACGAGTTTAATTCTGCCGTTTCGAACTGTACTCGAACAATCCAAGGAACAATGAGAATGTACATAAACGTTTATTTTATTGTTCAGGACTGCTTCATTGGCCACACTGTGTATTTTGATTATGCGAGACTTCCCCGAGGATGTGGTTTTCCTCGACTAAGATCGAGAAGGCTTGAGCGCGATCTTGTTTCCTTGGCAGGCGTGCTTGGATACAGTCTGACTGACTGTGCTAACTTCGTCAGCTATTGATTCTTGGTGCCGCGAGTAATTTCGTTGGTTAGTCTCACTTTTTCAGTTGGAAAAATAGACTTAACCAGCCCTTTAACCGGATGCAACATTTTATAACACCTTCAAAAAAAAAACACTATTGACAACTCCAACTCAGACATTGAGAGGTTTAGCTCCTTTCTGTCTAATATGTAACTATTTATGGTGTATCCTAAAACAAATATTTTTTGCGAGTTTTATATTCGTTTGTTTAATTTACATTATTAATTTTATTTAGTTATGTTGCAACTACCTTTGTTATTATATCATCTAAGCTAGTTTGTTAGCCCACATATATTGTCGTAGAACGAAATCATTGAGCGGTCATTGAAATTTTAAATCTGTATTCTGTGCATCACCATCCAGGAAATCTCGCTTTTCAAAGCACAATAAAAATATGGTTATGATGATAATATTTTTATATGATTATAAGTTTAATTTGCTGTTTCTATGGTGGAATACAAATTAGGAAACGTCTTGTTAAATTCGTAGACGGAAGGTAAATGTGGTGCATTCAAATCAAATATAACCTATTTTTGGGACAAGCAAGTGTGTGCGAAGTCATTACGAAATGTATTACATCGCTCAAACATTCCTTGCAGATGAATGGCAAGGACCTAGAAAGGAATTTGTATCAAGACCGAAACCACACCTCTGTTGCGTTTGTTGATGAAGAAAAGGGAGCTGTGGAAGTGGTATGATTTACTTCTCTTTTTAGAACGACATCTAAGCTTCTAAAATATATCGTTGCACACAAGTCTTTTCTAATGTTTGGCATACGCCCAATATTTTCGTAGAGAGGAATCCTGGACAACAAATTCTCAATCGAGCCAATCGCATCGAGTCACAGTTCAGAAGACGATCTCGTTGCTCACAGACTATTAGATCTTGATGACATCGACAATCCACTCAGCGACGACTCTGGTAAGACTCAAATCTAAAAAAAAACTATTAGGGAAACTTTGCTTTAAAATGAGTGTAAGCATATTTAGTGCCGAGTAATTATTTTAATGCAGAGTAAGCGCAACGAAAATCTTTGCAGCGAATTTGGTTGATAGTACAAGTGAATTAACGGATAATCTACCCAAATAGCTCGGAAACGCGTTTTGTGTAACATGTCTAGGGAATGGTAACGTTAATTATTATGATGAAAAAAAAATTTCCTACTTTCGCGTTGCAAAGCAATTTTTCGTCATGCGGTGTTTTTATTGACAATTCTTAAACCCGAGCGCTTCTGAAAATCATAATGAGGTAGGGATGTTCGTGATTTCACTACACACATTATTCTGAAAACAATTTGAGCACGATTCATTTGCCAATCAGGTTTTCTAGGCACTAAGTTCCTATTTCCCGGAAGCTCGCAATCTCAGCAGGAAATCCAAGATATGATCGCGCAGCACTGTGCGATTTGACTTTTACTTGAGCTCAAGAAGCACTACTTCACTTTTCCATTCGATCATAACAGTTTTGAACAATATATATATATATATATATATATATATATATATATATATATATATATATATTTTGTTTCACAATTTCAAGCTATTACAAGATTCACAATATTATAATAAATTATCCTATGGTTCCCTGCCTTTCTCACCCAGTTCGAGATCTAAGCCTCTCAGCACAGGACCTGTCCTCCCCTGACGGCAAGTGACATCTTATTTCTTTCTTTATTTTATTTAATACCTTCAAGGCCCAGAGGGTGTTACAGAAGAGAGAGGGGTGCAGTCACAACAAATACACGTACATTGATAAAACGTTCAATAAAAAAACAACGAATGTAGTTTATCTTGATGACTTTAACCCGAGACTGGAGTACAAGGAGGAAAGATGTTTTCAGTGGTAGAAAAAGAAACAGGGACAGACAGGTCTCTCAATAGATCCGTGTCTGTCACTTCTTCTTTCTTATTCCGAAAACAAGTCGACAACGATTCGTTTCTCAATTAGCCTTTCCAGGCACTTGGTTCCCATTTCTTGGACGCTTACAGTCAGTAGAAAATTGAAGATATGATCGCGCTGCATAGTGCAAACTGACTTTCACATTAGCCTAAGAAACACTTCTTGAAATTTTGGTAGAAACAAAAAAAACAGGGACAGACACGTCTGTAACTAGAGATGTGTCTGTTACCGTTTCTTTTCTACCATGAAGGCGCCACAAAGAAGTTACGACGTAAATACCAAGACATGCTACTAGAGTTGTTAATAAAATAATTGATAATATGTTTGTCAGGTCAGGTCAGCGATACTTTCCATGCCTTGTTATAGGATGCTATTTCCTCTAGCGCAGAACCTGTAATGGGGTAGGTGAAGCCGCTGCTACTGAAAGGAAGGCGCGAAATTCGCATTACTTGCATATATTAATCTTATTAAGACACACTTTTAATGTATTACATCAATTGCGATCTTAGGACATTTTAACTTCATCGTGTTTAGTACTTCGAGCGGGGTGCCGTAACGACAGATTGGCATGAAAATTATTGGGAACGTTACGGTTGTATATTTATTTTTTTCTACTTTTCAGTGACTGAAAGAAAACTCAAGAACTTACCGGAAGAATTCGTCGTAGAAGTCAGAATATTTTCAGCCCCTTCCCACGGCATAAACAAAACAATAGATGATCTGATCCAGTATTTTGGCCTTATAATGAGTAAGGTATAACATATTTGCTTTATAATATATGTCTACAAATTTAAACTGTTCGGTTTAATGGTTCGAAACACGTAGGGCTGCACATGGTGGTAATTTAGCAGAAAGCAAAAAAAAAACGGGTGCAATCTTTTTTCTTTTTTTAATGAGAATGCGTTGCAAAATACATTCAATGTAGGACCCATTTCCTGCACTTTGAAAAAATGTTAAACGCAAATAAGAGACAAAATAAATTAGAGATACCACAGGGGTGATGAATCTATGATCTATGAATCTATGATCTATGAATACAATGGCATGTATCGTTGCAAACAGCTACCCGTGTTCGCTTTCCCGCTAAATTTAGCGGATAACCTAAATTGGTTCAAAGGCCACGTGACGTAGATTTTCCGCTACATTTAGCGGGGAACCTGAATTGGGGAATTAGTCGTGGGGATGTAAATTTTCCGTTAACTTTAGCGGGGAAACCTAATTAGTGCATAGGACAGGTGAAACAAATGTACCGCTAAATTTTGCTGGGAAACTGAATCGGTGCACTCATTGCTCACGTGAAGTGAACAGTTACACCGAGTTTTAGCAATCCGAAAGCGTATTCGACGTAACTCGATTTTTTTTCAGATACGGCCATTGTTTTCGCGCAATTCTTTTGTTGTGTGAGTATTCTCTGGGGCGTTTCTGGAGAAGGACTATGCCAGGCCCACGTGGCCCGTAGAGGCCCTGATGGCCACGAGGTGACAAACGAGATAGGGGGAAAAAGACGACGACTGACAAAACGGGCAGTTGGGGTTTGGATTGCAACCGGGTAAAATGGTTACATCCTAACACAGTAAAGAAGAATGTTCCGCAATGCTGAAGCTTAAAAATAAACACCGAATTATTTAGTTCGTACTGGGGTACATTATATTGTGGACTCGAGTGGGCAGTGTGCGGTTATATTTCTCAAGCCACGATATCATATAGAATCCTCCAGTTCCTGAAAAATGACTCTCATTCCAATCAGTGCTGAATAGGGAAGATCAGCTCCTATTCTTAATACATTAAAATACATCGACCAATCTTTAGTCACATCAGTTCAACTTTTCATTTATGTCTGCCGCGTGCATTGGTGCGTTTTTTCGTGTGACCATTTTTTTGACAGTGTAGCTTTATAAGAATTAAGATCAAAACAATATTGCCCTTAGGTGGTTACGACTTTCTGTGTCGATCGTAGAAACAGGAAACATTTCGGAAACCTGGGTCTTTGTCAGTCCAGCGAAAGTTAGCCGATTCTGTGGATGGACTGACGGAGGATCTACCGAATTCCGAAACGCTTCTTGATTCTACGATTACCTAAGAAAATCCTAACCTTTTGACGGCAATATTGTTTTGATCTTATTGATCACAAGTGCTTGTTTAAGCGTAAACACGACTAAATTCCTGAATAAATAATTCATCCTCTCGAGGGGCGTCTAAAAATCCAGCTCTTTTGTTCAGTCAGGTATTGTCAACCGGTGATTTGTTAGTGAAACCGGAGTTAGTATCTAAATTGGTATAAATATTTCTGCGCTTTGTAGGTGAATCAATTTTACAAACAACTGTCCAAGCCCAAAGTACAGTTCATCGTCGTCGGCATCACGAAACTCACGGTACTTTGCGGAAGAACATTCTGGCTTCGCACAGATAACTGCCGAATTCGTGTCTTTGACTGGTTTGTTTAGCGTCCCATCCCGCCCACGCCTGAAACGTTATCCCGAAGTGGCAAGAAATGTCGTCACCGAAGCCGGCCTGTCACGTTGCCGGATGTCACGATCCTGGCGGTTGGTCCTAGAAGTGGCGGCAGAAAGTACGATTGAACGCGATTGTCGCTGTCCTCGAGGTGTCCCAACTCTTGGCTGCCGACGTTTGCGTGGACTGTCAACCTGCAGCGAAACAAGCATCTGCCACATCCACGACCGTCGGACCGATCGGGCGGAAATCGGGGAACCACATTTGAGGAGAGCGTGGTAAACACACCGGTCGGAGACGCGTTTGAGGCACTCTGTAGTGCCGCCCCTGATACTTTTACGTGCCGGTCGCTTTGTTACAGAATGACTCGTTCGCTCGTCTTGTTCCTGATCCTGCACGTAATAGAACGCTTATCGATTTGTGTGCAACCAAGGGCAGCTTCTACAAATACGGGAAGGCAACGTAGGCGCAGGACGCTCAGGATGCTGTTGTCTACGTCTCGTCGTAAGCTAACGAATTTTCCCGAGGAATAATAGAGAGTTTTAGTTGTTTGTTTTGAAACCTCCGATAACGCTGCACGATAACGATACGATGCTTGCAGAAAGTCGTCGGCGAAATATTCGGTATCGTTATGGGAGTGATGTCGAAACGAGCTACTGAAACTTCCTTATGCTGACGCAAAGACCTGGCAACTGTTTTGTTTAGGTGCGTACAGGGTGTCCCTGAAAACAATTTACAAGGTGTTTGTTTTCACCTCAAAAATAAACTACTCATCGCCGAGCGCTCATTCTCCGCCCGAAGGTAGCGCTAGAGGGCCTAACCATATGCCAAAGTTACAGCGCGAAGTGGTATTTTATCCAAAAGTAATCAATGGTTTTCGGAAAATGTCATTGGGAAAATGGTGGCAGTTTGAGCTCTCAAATACATGGAGCTCTATGGCGCCAGAAACCAAGAACGGGCGAAAATGGGCCCAATTTCCCCATTAAAATTGTCTGAAAATCACTTAACTTTTGAATAAAATACCGGTTCGGACTGAATATTTGGCATCTGGTTCGAATCACTAGCGCTATCTTTCGGCGGAGAATGAGCATTCGGCCTAGCATAGTTTATTTTTGCGTCGAAAAAAAAAACCTATATTTTGTTTTCAAACACCCTGTGTTTTTTGTGTGCGTGTTTTTTTTTTTTTTGGGGGGGGATGGTAAGGTAATTGTTTCTAAACTGTTAACTTATATAAAGGGTGTTGTTCTAAGCTTTACAGACTGTAAATTAAGAAGCAAATCTGGAATACTTACACTAATGTGGTATTGCAAGTCAGTTATACGCTCACTATTACATAATATAGGGAATTAATTGTCACAATACGTCTGTTGGTAAAATAAAATTTTAAAATAACGTTTTTTAATTTCTAAATATAAGGAGATAATTCCCATTAGAGACTTGCTGAGCTTAATCGAAAACCACTAAATCCAGAAAATTTAGAGACATCCTGAGCACGTGGAAAGCCCAGAGGTGCTCTTAAGTTTCCCACTCTTGAACAGGCACAAGCTGGGGGTGGGAGGATGTACCCGCGCGGATTATTCGTCTCCTGTTATCGGCATTTTCCCACCACCAGCGCCCGTTGCATGAATGGAAATTTAACGCACTACCACGCTTCCCACGCGCTCGATGTCTTCCTAGCATTTACTGATTAAGGAATAATCGATGACACTCAGCAAGGTTATAATCGAAACCATGTATTTATTTCCGATAAAAAATAAATCAACTATTCGATTTAAGTTCATTCTCCAATTTATCGTGGCAGTTATCTCCCTATGTTAAGACCCCAAGGCCGTATAACCCACCTGCGCATACCGCTTAAATGCATCTTTCACGGATTCTTTAAGACGAATACGTAAATCCTAAAACAAAAGACCTTGTACAGTAGTGCAACTGCTAACCTGCAATCTTAGAGTGCGCCACTCACCAGTCATTAGACTGGTGAGTGATGCACGAGGTTCTATCATATCGAATCTGATAGACGAGGTTCTATCATATCGAATCATGCAGGGATCCGAATGTCTTTAGTGCGAGATTTCGCTCCAAGTGCTTCGAGGCGCGCTGAATTTGCACACATTGTCACTGATCCACCATTTTCTCTTTTCAAGAAAACTATATCCCAGAGCATCACTTAATTTACAAACGAGCCGGCGTTTCTGTGCCTTGGGTATTGCGCAGAAACCAGGTTTGCGCGAGAGAAAGCATCTACGAATGCGCAATGCCGACAGCAGCGCCACACTTGTGGCGTGACATGATACTTGAGTTGGTCTGTAGGCCTTATGAATGTTCACAGATTGGGGATTTAGATAGTAATCAAAATGACATCTCTTGTTCAGCTTTCAAATAAGGAAAGTTGTACTAGTACAGTGAGGCTGCTAAGCTGCAAACTTTGTCTAACATTGCGAGAAAAACAAAAACAGCAACGAAGTGCCAGGCAGTACTCTCATGCACAAACCGGCATGGAGCCGAAGATATCGAAACCCATCAACCTCTGCCGAGTATGCCTATTGCTTAAGCATCCTGTAAGTGCCTATTTATCGAAAGAAGCAAGAAGAGCCCTCAAAGAAATTGCCAAGAAGGGGGCTAAAATAAACCTGGGATTACAGCGGATGGTTGCCAAATATTGCAAGTGGTTGGTTTCTGCTGCCCCTGACGTTGCAGCGCAGAAGGTTATTCATTTATTTATTGTTTAATTTCTTTATTGTTTAACCTATTGATTAATTGATTGATCGATTGGCTGAAGGTTATGCTTGTTCACTGGCCGGCCGTGGTCTTGTGCTCATCAAACTTTCACATCTCCGTCTTCAAAAAATACGTAGATGGTTTGTGATGACTATTGAAATTTTAAAAATATTATTTCGCCGCTTTTGAATAAGACCTTAATTAATTTATATTCGTGTCACAAAATCAACACTTGGTACACACACCCGCAAAATTCACGTTTTAAACACTTTATCGCAAATCAGCGTCATCTCAGTTTCAACTAGTTTGTGATTTCAAGGACATACTCTGATGGTAATTGTTGGCAGCCGTCTATACCACGCTTTCTATCTTTCCCCTCAAGCTCTCAGGCGGAGGAGTTGTTGGTACGTACAAGTATCCATTACTGACACGAATGTAAGCTAGCTCAAAATGAGTCTTGCTAGAAAAATGTCGATGACGACGAGAAAATACAACATATCGGCTGGTATTGCGGGTCATAAACGGCCACCACCGCAAAAAGAACTCTGCTTTTCCTTCTGAATAATTTTCATCGGCAAATGTAAACATGCACCTCACGAAGAAACATGCGCATTAAAGGGATTCTAATACGCGGATCCAATAGGTAGTATCAATGCTCTTTTTGTAATGCGAGCAAGGTCGTATAATTCTCATCATTGGCTTCTGCGACAGAGGAGTTGACGCAAAGGCTGGTTAACACACTTCAGTTCGCTTGAAAAAGAGTGCGTTGTGCAGTCTTGTGACCTCTTACGGCGAGGGAACAAACTGGCGCCACCTATCGGGTAGCCGCGGAACACACAAACGTTTATGTGTAGTATACTTATTCTTTCGCGCATCCTTTTACCGTGGGGTTGAAAAAATGTGTTCGGAAACTTTTAAATGACAATTTCTCATAGAGCGCATGAAAGTTTCATCTGGCAAATACTACAAAAAATCTTCATTTTACTGAAACGCAGTTCCAGGGTCACCGCATAGATGGCACCAGGGTGCCAGTATGTTTCCATAGAGTAATATAGTAAACGTAAAGAGAGGACACAGAAGCCGATTCGCGGCCCAGATAGTGCGTTTAATGCCCTCCGCTACGTGGCGCTTTTCTGTAATTTGCTTAAAATTAGTTCAGAACTCTTTCTTTGAGAAGTATTTATTTTTTAAATTGTTATGCTTTAGAATTATGTAAAGTACTTAAAACGACTAAATAGTTTTAATCTAATACGTCACCAAAAACCACGTGATGAATGGCGCCTGCCATGGCCTGCCGTTTGCCTGCCGTGGGCCTGTCCGCCTGCTTGCCTGCACGCCGTCTCCTCAGCATCATTCCGCATGGCCTCTGCTCGTCCGTGCGTCGTTCGTCCGTGCCCGTGCCGTCCGTCTGTGCTTTCTGCTGCAGCGTGTTCGGTCGGCTTTCCATCAAACAAGGTGACGCATTACCGCCCGCGTGCTCGCATGCTCGACGTGAGTTTGTGGAGCCGAGCGGCTTGAACTTCTCGCTCTGTGGTTTCCGTCGGGCTGTCTGGCTGCAATCGTGTGTGAACCTCGATTATCGATGAGATTGTTTTGTAAAAAACCTTGACTTGTGACCCTGCACACGACATTGTCTATGGATTTACAGATGACGGTGTTGAACGGTTTTGCAGATAGAGCCTTAGTTGTTGTGCTCTCTGGAATTTCCAGGAGGTGGGTTCAGCCCCTTGCATACACTGTTTTGCACAGTTCAATACCGTCTTCTTTTATCTGCAGTCTCCTCATTCCTCTCATTGCTGGAGCTTAAGACTGTTGGCTTCACAGCAAAGGCTGTGGTCTGTGATCAGGGGGCTTCAAACGTAAGCTTTTCCAACCAACTTGGTGTGTCTGTTGATAAGCCATTTTTGAAGTTGACAACGAACATGTTTACCTTACCTTTGATGTTCCGCACCTCATCAAAACAACCAGAAACAATTTCCAAGCACACTAAATTTGCATTGAAAAGGAGGTAATTGAACAGTCCCATATTGTTGAACTTTATCGGTCTACCCATGAGATGAGGTCGCGATTGGCTCCGAAACTTACTGAGAGACACATTTTTCAAAACCCTTTGAGTAACATGAAAGTAAAGCGTGACGTACAGGTATCTTGGCATAAACAAGGAATAGGACTCGCAGTCCTATTCCTTGTTTATGCCAAGGAGCTTCCTGAGGCAGCCATGGCTACAGCTTATTTCTGCGATAGGATGGACAGACTTTTTGATTGTCTAAATAGCTCACAATTCAAGAATACAGGGCAGAAGTTGCGTCATGCCATTCTGAAAGGAGAATCTGAGGTACTCGATTTCCTTCACCAGCAACTCGGATGAATTTCAGCATGGAAGTTCCAAAGTATGTGGTTGCCACAAACCATCATAGGGTGGTAAGTTACTGTAAAGAGTGTCCTCATGCTCTGGGAGGAGATTTCAAACAGCCATGACTTTAAGGTCTTACTTACACGACGCCTGCAGCAAGACCCACAGGAGAACATATTTGGAGCTATATGTTCTCCTGTGGATACAATACAAACCTAAATGTGTATCAGTTCACCTCAGGACTAAAACACATACGGATAAAGAAACTGTTCAAACTGTCGAACAGCTGGAAACGTAGAGGATGACAAGGCTGACCTCCTCAAGGAGTTGCCAATATTTTGGCACCATGAAAGTTCAATTGCAGACAATGTGGAATGTCTTCCAGTTGATAACTTCCCTCCATGGACTAGAGGATATTTCTGAGCTGACATCAGGTCTAACATAATTGGTGACTTGTCCACTTATTACGTTGGAGCTATTTGATTAAGCATTTCCTTGAACAGACAACCCACAGTTGTGGCTGTTCTCAGCTGCTGAGCGATGAGTCTGACAACTTGACCAGGCCTCACCAGTACTTTCTTGTGCTGAAAGCATACGATGTGCCTGGAAAACACTTCGCGAACCTAGTAGTACTATCACAGGCTGCACTTAATTTCATTCATCAACTAGAAAATCACTTTCTTGCCGTAATAGAGAGTGTGGCGCATGTTCGAGGAGTGTGTGCTGCCTTGTATCAGACACTTTCAGGACTGGGTAGCTTAACTTCGCTCAGATTGCCACAAATGGTTTTTCAAAATGTTTTGCAGAATACGCTTGTGTTAGCATGTTCGATTCCTTAACTGGAACTTGGACAAAGTCTGGTTGCACTCTCCAGTTGCTGGTAAGCAACTAGACAAGTTTAAGTGTTAATAGTGTATTAACGGAGGCGGTTGTCAAATCAAAAACAGAAAGTGCTTACTAATTGAGCGGTGCACATTGCACTCCAAACATTTATTTCAGTTATTTCCAACAAATATGTATCACGGCCCCCTTGCAAAAGTATTTATCCACTTTCTACAGAATGTCTATAAAACATAATGTAAAGAGGCTATAGATTCGAAAGAAAATTCATCCACTTTTGTATCCATTGTCTATAGGTTTTTAGACGCTTTTTTTACGCCATTCTTCCTTTCTGATCAAATGTATTTCGGGGAATGTTTAGGGACGTTGAATCTTGTCAGATTCTGAATAGAGTTCTCAGTGTTTGGTAATGGTTCTCCCACAGCGTGTTTCAGGCTATGCCGATTCGTGTGTTTTATATTAGCCGGGAATTTGGAATTTGTACTCTCCACTGTATGCTTTGCTCTCTTATTATACGCTTATAACTGGTAATGATAGCGATGTCTTATTTATTTCTGCACTTGCTTCCTGTGCCCGAGTCGTCGTGAAAGCGAAGGGATCACTCGGCATGTTCCCTGTGGGAAGTGTTTGTTAACTTGGTTTCACTAAAAACCTATTACGAAGTGTACGATATGCCGAACTCCTTCATATTCATTTAGTTTTGTATATTTTTCTTATAAAACATACAGAGCGCCTGAAGTAAATCATGTATATACGAATGTGGTCCAATAAAATGTTTTCGAACCACTTTCTGTTGTTGACCCCAAAATGCTCCACCAGTCAGGAGCCAATGTGGAGATTGTGTAACTTCAATGTTTAGCAGTAGAAAAAGCAAACAAACAAGATATACACCTCTATTTTGTGAAGTAGAAACTTTGTCTCACACATTTTGCACGGATTATATCGTAAAAGCTAAAATAAAACTGCGTCAACGTTTAAAAAAAAAAAGAAGCGGCTCCGGGAGTCGAATAGCTCCCGAGAGCCTAGCGAGGAGGGAGGCGAGGAGGAAAGAGAGTGAAAAAAAAGAAGTAAAAGGGTACCAATGAACCGGAGCAGAAATGCCCAAACCGAAACCGAAACTAACTTGACCGGAACCGGAACCAGATTATGCTTAATGCCGCCTGCTAGGAGCGCTAGCTGTCACTGGTCTATCTGGGCCGCTGGGGCCTATGGCAGTGTCCGCTCTTTACCTTGTGTATATTACTCTATGATGTTTCCTCGTGCTACAAGGTAGCGAAAGGCCGCAGCCTGTAAGAACCGAACGCAAGTGTGTGAGCCAGCGTTGCAATCCCTGTTTTGGTCGATGTCTGTTTTATCAGGATGCGCATCTTTGTGCGGCGTCTGCTCGGGAAACACCGTCACCACTCAATCGCTGAACTTCCGCCAACCTGGAAACTGGGAGTCTTATGTCATAGCTCACGAATTGGGACAACTGTGAGTATCACCCCACGTGTTCTTGCTTGAATGCTTTGGACTATTTAACGTCACAGTGGCTGCCACGATCATTAGCAACATCAGAAATTAATAACTTTTCGTCGCGCCAGTATCGCATACGGTCAGAAACTGAAGCAGAGCAGGAGATGAGAGCGCCGAGCTCAGATTGGGTTAATTAATGGGTAGATGAAGATGATAGCTCCCTTTCCTCCTTTATTCT
>JAZHYW010024881.1:0-18002 GCA_037355805.1 Ixodes ricinus | reverse complement strand
CTTGTAGCTTTGAAATGCTTGATTGTTGGCTTCTTGCAAACGACATTGCATTCGTGGCACGTTTGAGACCGATTTTCGCGATAAAATTGCCTTTCTGCGGCAGCGCAGTCTCCACGAGCGCGAAACACCGCTGACCGAAACCGAAACGAAGGTGCCAATCGTAGCTAGCGTACGTACACGACGTAAACGACCTGCCGACTGATCACGGAGAAGTGACCACCTCTGTTGTATCCATGAGGCACGCCGAAGACGTACGCATAGAGAAAAATTGTTGCCACGCTGGCACTCACTGCTTGAGTTCTTTGCTCGGAAAGTTTTTTCTTCCGAGTGCGGCTCTCCATTCTTGCCGAGAAGCTGCATGGGACGGAAACTTGTATGGAAGCCGTAGACGTCGCATCCGCACTCGCTTCTTAGGCAATTTGCGTGACGGGCAGTGGGTGTCCAAAAAAGAACCTCTGCGTTTCCTCTGGATCTGTTCGCGCAACCCAACAACGGCGCAGTGCCGTCCGGACGAATTGTTCTGATACATTACACGGCGGTGCGCTCAGACCGACGCCGGCAACGTGCTGAAGTACTGGGAAAGGTCGCGGCCTATCGCCTTCCTTCCTTCCCCCCCCCCACACACACGCTGCGAGCGTCTGGCCTCGGAAACTGCGCTGCCGGTTCTAAAGGATGGTACTTGCCGGAAGCGGGAGCCGGAATTCTACGAGGTACCAGGAGACGCTTACTATCGGGCAGCGAGAGCAGGGAGCCTGCGGGTTGCCCGGAGTCTCAGGGGAACGCCGCCGATTAATATTGCAGGCAGGCGATCAGTTATGATAACAGACGAAACTTCTGACTCGTTTCTTCAGAAGTTCGCGGTGATATTTTATCAGCCCCTCGTTACAGCACACCAAGATCGCAGGCGATGGAATTCACGTCATGCAGGCTCGTGCGTCATAGTCAAATTAGCTCAGTCAACGACGAGGTGTAATGAGCTACTAAGCTTCACAAGGAAAATCGCGTGAGAAAGAGTTGCGAGGCGAAGTCCAAAGCACCGAGTCCAGCAGACCCACGTACGTATACGTTTACTCCGGACTTCATGAACCCGACGGCGCAAGATCAAAGCGATCAACGGAGCGCCACGCCGCTGCCACCGGTTTTCTCGGCGCTTTGCGCAAAGGACAACGGCACCGCAACGGCGACGGCACTGCCCCTGGCGTGAACAATCCGCGAAGCCGGTTGATTTCCCACTCTTGAAGCCATGGCCGCGGCGATACATGAAAATACCTCGGCGCTGATAGAACATCTGACGAGACTTTTAACGGCGCCGAGCGTCTGCCCGGCATCGTCGTTGCTCGTAAAGGCACCTGCTTATTGTGGTTGAGACAACGATTCTACATATTCCGTGCCACTCTGTTGGTGCTTTGTGGGCAGCGGAAATCTTTCCACGAGGACGTTGAAGACACGCAGCACCGGAGCTACCCAAAGCAACCGTACAAACCGTCGCCATGTTTGCTTTTCGCTTCGTCACTCGCGGCGCGGTCAACCGTCGCGATGATGCTCTGGCTCGGCTGAGATGAAACCAACAGCGGCAAAGTGGCGTGCGCGGTGCGGAACGGCTCTCGCATTACGGGCACTATGCACTACCGTACCGCGGTAAACAGGACCAATGCCGGCGAAACGGCAGTCGGCACACCAGCAAAGAAGCCTACGACGGGAAGCAAGCTGTGCGGGCCGACGCAGCCCCCGGCACCATCCTCCTCCTCCTCCTCCGCGCGAGCAAGTCGGTTCGAGATTATTGTTGTGCTTTTGCTCCTTGCTGGTCAGCAAAGGCTAAAAGAGAGGCTTCCGGACAAAAGGTCTATAGAGCAGGCCTCTAGTCTGGCCCCGGAAGTGCGCAGGAATATTGAGAAGGTAAGGATCCTTACGCCGTGAGCGGCCTAAAGGTAATATGTCGACCGCCTGTTTTACACCGACGAGTATTCACCCCCTCTTTCCAACTGATGGAACTCCAAGTGCGGGAAACAAAGGCTGCCGATGGCTGTAATATACGACCGCGAATCCCCGCTATAGCGTTGAACCTGGCTAAGGAGCACGCTCTGCGTATTTCAGCGTTTTGTTCGCACGGGTAGGTTGCGTTTTAACTGCTAAAATGCGAGAAGTGGACGTTGTGAGTAGAAGCTGCCAAAACCCAGTGAAATGTCAACCACACTTGCACCGGCCGGAGTGACGCTCCATCAGCACGACAAAGGATGGAAGAGCATGCACGCTCATAAACGATGCCTCGATTTTAGCAGCTGGTTTGATGGAATAACTGATGGGAAGTTGCTCATGATAATGATAGTCAAGAAACACGGCACTAACTCATCAAATTCTCTTTCCTGGCTCGCCTGGAAAGTGCCGGAGATCGCGAAGATTGAAAGAAAAAAGTGCGTGTTGAACCGCAACGCCGCCTGCAAAACGCCGGTAGACAACACAATCAAAACTTGGAGGAAGCTTAAGCTTCGCCTTTAAGAGTGGAACGCGATAGCGAAACATAAAACATATAAACTCCCGCTCGTTCCCCAGCCAGTGCAGGCGTGCCTTGCGTGGCCTAGTCAGTATAGCGTCCGACCCACGATCGTACGTGAGTTCGAATCCCGCCTAAAATTAATTAAGACCTTTCTAAGGCAAATGAATTACTTCATAGAGTGAAATCATTTGAGACATGCGGCGACCTTTAATTCACATTACATGTCATGTTTTTTAATCACTTTCATTCCACGCGTGACGTCCCGTTTCACGTGAGCGTTGTGGGAAATTCCCGCGCGAGGTCACGTGGCTGTGATGTCGTGACACTATCGACCAATCAGGATTTCCGCGGCACGCCACCGACGCCGGCTTTTCTGCGACACGAGCTCCTTAACGCTGTCGCGTTCAAATCTAGGCGAACACTCAGCCTCCGGATGAAAATTGCGCTCAGATGCGTTCAATAAAATTACTCAAAGCTTCACTGCAAAACATTTATGATAATGAGGTAGGTAATTTTGGAGAAAACAAAGGCGGACCACATGTAAAAACTAAATGAGAGACGCTCCATTCGGTGTAACATGGAACTAATTGAACGTCAATTAGAGCATACGAGAATATATAGCCGTTTGTCCTATTCCATCCTAAATTCTAATTATCCGCATGCGATACAGATGTGTAGTAACAGAAATTATCGATCTACAAAGCCAATCAGCTTTCACAGCATTTTATTCTTGAACATACTGCACATGCTTCCCAGTTAGCATTCGCCTGTTTAATTTATAACTGAGTTAAGTCAAAATAAAACTCCTTTCAAGGACGCGAGATAAACAGTCCTCTGCTAAATCAGTAAGTCTGCAGTCTTCACTTCGGTCCACGCTAACCGTGAGATTTAGTGCTAGGTTCGCGGACTTATCGCGGTCCTGCGGACTCGTCCGTAGTGACGTCAGGGTCATGCGACACGCACATTTTTTTGTGGTCCGCGGAAGATTGGTCCGCCGTGTGAATACACGTTAGCCGTTACCTTGCATACTAATGGCGGCAAAAGAAATATTCATTTTTGTTTCGGTGAATATGAAAACGATATGATCTTAATTATTACAAAAATTCAGTTGAATGAAATAATTTCCCCGTGAAACTTGACACCAACTAAACATTCGACCGAAGAGCGCTTAATAGCGGGAAACAAACGGTAAGCTGGTAGACACTTGAGCGAAATGACCACATCGAACAAATGAAGACAATTGAAGAACATGACTTGCTCATACATCATACAAAAGGCAGGGGGGGGGGGGGTGCTCGTTACAGACATTTCGACAGAATTATCTGCTAACACTCCTCACGCATGTCCGAGCCAGCTTCACACGTTCCGAACATGTCCACAGAAAGGTTTTTGTATGACCCATGTGACTGTCATACAACAAAGAAACATAACTCAGATCTGTCTGTAGACTGTCTTCTGTATAATGTATAGGGGTTATTCACTGGACGCCATATTTCAGGTCACTGTTTAGAGCGCATGCTTACAACGAGCTCACATTAATAGCCTCCTAAGACCGGCAATCTTGATGGTGCGGAAGGCACGTTGCAAAAGAACTGTGGAAGCTCGCCGTCAGCACGCGCTCAGCAACCACGCACACAGATATGGCCGCCAGTGAATACTCCCTATTGGCGGTGTTAGCTTCAGAAGTAGCCCACGTGCATCGAATGAATTCATGAGCATTACCGGACGTGCATCACTCTCGCAAGTCGAGGATCCACGTGTCGGTTGAGCCACATGCCCATGGCCGGGTACACGACAGCTTCCCTGGACAGGTAGAACTCCCCGCGTGGTAGACGCTCGTAGAATCTGCCCACCCAGTAGTAGAAGAGCACCGTGTCCAGGAAGATGACCTTGCGGCCAGCCAGGACGTCGTCGAACGTTGACTTGGTGAAGATATGGCGGGGAGGGAGGACAGACCGCGCTTGGCGGGCCCGTCTCAGGATCAGCTGGTGGTCTCTTCTCGTCGAATCCTGCAGATGCGGACGCGATGCTTCAATTAAACCGCGGTTTCTATGCACATCGTACAAAAGACAATCTGCAGACGCTGTCCAAGGCGTGTTCATATTTTGTATGACGGTCCCCGTGTGAACGATGCAGTTGATAAGAAGCGTCCGCTCTGGTTCTGAGGATATCACAAGCGTTTACGTTGCAAACGCTCGCGATGTTTCCAGGAACCACGACCAAGAACCCTGGCAAAGAAGGTATCATAGCGGATTTTTGCCGAATCTCGGACCATTTACCCGAATTAAACCGACGGGTAAGGTTTACGCACGGGGAAGTCACCGTTGCTTGCTCTCGCGAAGAAAGAATGCTAGATTTAGCGTGATGCGTAAGCCTCGCCCATTGGTCGAATTCTCTCAGCCTGTAGACTTCTCTGGAGAGACATCGTATCCACTGTTGGCAAGACGAGCTACTGCACCCCATCGCCAACTGAGAAACCGACACGCTCGTTTTCTACGTGAACTCGTACTTGAAAGATTTCCTCGTATGTGCTGCCCCTGATGATAACAGGAGTCACATCCGGATGATCCACGACGTCCTGCACACTGTCCAGTCTGGGCAGCTCTTCTTGCACCGTCATGCTGGCCTTCATGTGGCCCGTGAAGGTGTTCATCAGCACAATGAGCATGAGCCACCAGAAGGCGATCACGATCCGAATGTGGGGGTCACTTGTGGTCCTCGGAGAGGCTGCAACAATACGGCACTCGCTAAATTGCCCATGTACCAAGGAGCATGCTGCAAGTGGGCTTACACGCACTGCACGTACTGGCGTCTGGAACAGTAACTTCAATCAAGCAAAAATCCGAAACAAATGTCACTCTGCATGTGCATTTCGCAATCCTTATATAGAAATGTATTTACAATCTTTCATACAGCTAAGGCAATCGTGTACATCATGTGCACCTACGTTCCCAGCGTTCTACTTGGGACTTGGGTATAATTTGGCAAAGGGTCGAATGTTTATACAATGAATACAGTATACCTACAAAGCTATATGTGTGACGTTATTTGTGTTTGCACATTCAAGATGCTAGCACTAATAATGCATGTTATAATGGTATAATATGATATAAAAATTCGACTGCTTTATTTTCAAGAAAAATAAAAAAAGCAAATTGCATAAGTAAAAGTTAACGCTACAAAGCAAAAAAAAAAAATCAGGCACACAAGTTTTTAGTTATTGCCGAACACAATCTAAGGTTACAAAGATGGGTTGTTGCCGGGAGGAGTGTGAATAAATAATACCTTACACGATATTATTGTGAGAAAATCAAAAGTAACAAATCTTTACTATTTGCGTTTTGTTTTTGAGTGTCGGGATTGAATAATTAAGCAAGAAAAATTTACTGGGTCTCAACTATTGTGTGGAAGTTCTTCTTTAACGAGGTAGCTTAGATTAGGATTAAATTGCATATCAGTTGATTTTCACACCCCAACGGTTCGATACCTTCGAGGACCAGGTTTCCCAGCATCTCAAAAATGCGGTCGTAGAGGCGGCCCTTGAAAGCCCTGAAACTTTTCGGTTGACCGCGCAGTGAGAGCCCGCAACTGAGGAAGACCACAAGAGCCGCGATGATCAGCCAGATCTGTGGTGGTGGAGGTATAGTCACATATTTAGCTTATCCGCCCAATAGCATGCGTATCAATTCTTCAGCAATATATTTCTATAAATGAATAAATTATTCCATGCCTTTGTAGTGTATTCTATCTGAACCACGTAAAGGGTTTCTATGATAACGCTAACACGACATTAACTAGTTTTTTCTCTTTTTTGCATACAGTTTTTACCACTTCGCTGATGGCCCGGAAAGAGGACTTTCCGCTACACCTGCATTTCGCCAGTGTTGCGTGACCACGTCACGGTGTCACGTGATCAGGCGTCACGCGACGTGGTCACGTAGCATGACGCTAACGACGCGTGACGCCAAGTCGCGATGTCACCCGATTTCATGGCGTCGTGTGACGTCATAGTATCAATTGACGTCCATTTCCTCGCTAAATTTAGCGGGGAAAGGCACGGAATGACAGACGTACGCACGTATGGGGCTCCGTCAAAAAGGGCCTTCCAATCTTCGAGGACAGCAAATGTGTTGTCACGAAACAACATGATCAAATCAATAGGCCCTTTTCAAAGGTGCGCGCCATCTGGTGGCTGCTGCGGCAATTATACGAATCCGCCATTGTTTTGGGCGCACGTACGTACTCTAAGCATGCATTGGACACAAGGAAGTACTAGGAGAGAGCACGAGAAGTACTAGGAGGGGCACGTTGATATATTGGTGAAGCCTAGACATAAAAAGTTTAAACGATGTTGTGGCCAACGTGACCGTAGATTTCTCTGGCTATTGGTGCGCGTGACATGTCACGTGTGAGATGGATGGTTGATTTTAGAAGGATTCCTTGCAGGCTTGCACGCGCTCCGTCCGGTAGGTTTTATCATATCGAAGGCGAGACGAAGGCTAGCTACGGTCACGTGATGTGGTCACGTTGGCCTGATAAGTGAGGAGGGTAAGGAGGAAAATGAGAAAGAGGCGAGGCGTCAAGGGAGCATGGCTTGTGGAGGCTACGCGGCTGGCGTCATGTCCTCTCCTACCCTTCTTTCCTCCTTGATTGGACACGGGGGCCGCGTCACGGTTCAGAGTGAACGCGAATCAGCTCGTATCGAAAAACGAGTGTGACGTCGGCGTTCGGCGAGGACTCGGATCCAATCACAGACTCCGTGCTTAAAGGGCAACTCCGCTCAATTCCGAAAAATTTAGGCTTACATATGTGATTCCATTTCACAAAGCACTAATAAACAGCTCTACCTCTTCGGATTCGCGAAATGTGGAATATTATTTGTGTAATCTCAATTTAAACATCAGTTGATACCGAAACCGAAACTTCGGTTGCGTCAGGCAACATTGATCTCGTGTCATCAGAGTCATGGCCACGTCACGTCGAACCACATGGTCTTGTGACGTTCGAGGGGCGAAGTACAGGACACGCGACGCGGGCAGGTCGTTTCGCATGGCGTGGACAGTGATGGCCCGGGAGAGAGGGGAAGGGGAGAACACGAAACAGGAGACGGGGGAGCGGAGAAACCGGATATGCGATAAACGCGCAGGGCAGCGCAAACTAGCGCATCCGCGTTACGGTGATCACGTGGACGCCGTAGAGCCAACACCGGGAGGAGAAACTCATGACGTCATCGTTCAATTTCGCTCTGAGAAGTAAAAACAAACAAAACGTGAGAATGACGTAGTCATGCCTCTGACGTAGTGGTTCAACGTTTGCCGCTCCAACTCCGTCGCATTGACTGCGCTGACGATTGCGCCTCACGTCGCACGCTAGAGTTGGCAGATTTCGGCGACTTGGCTCATTTGAAAGTTTGCTGGCCAGTTTATTAAATATATAGACGGAATTAGATCCTAATATTTGACATGAGGTCTTCCTATATGATACTGAAAGAGGGCTGCAGAGTTTTCTAAATATCAAAAATGAAGCGGAGTTGCCCTTTAAGGATGGATGGATGGATGGATGATAATGGCTATACCCTTTGTAACGGGCGGCAGCTTGCGCCACCTATCCTAAAATTTCGTCCTCCATTCTTCTTTAAAATTTGTATAAATTTTGTTCTAACACAATCCTCCACCCCCACCCCCCCTTTTTTAAGGGGGATTCAACCGCTATTTATTTGTACCCTTTTCCTCATAGATGGCGCAGAATTTTTTCCGGAACAAACGAGTTGCACGTTCGCAGCTGCGCATGCAGGTCGGGTGCTCGAGGTGGGCTCGGGCCACGGGCTGTTCGCTGCCGATCTCCAGCTGGATCTTCTTCGCTCTGCGTCCGCCGCTGCAGGAAGCGGCCAACAGGCGGCGCGAGATACGAGCCAGTACATACGTTGATCACAGTGGCTTACAAAACGTAGAATAGGCTCTGATTTCAGAATGGATTCGAGGTTCCGTCCACGTTCGAAATTATCGAAAGCACAAGGTGCGGCGTAGCGGCCGTTTGGACCAGGACATATAACATGCAAACGTTGTTTTCAAAAAACAAAAAAAAAACAAAAAAAGGTTTATTTTTAGAGTTTAATTTAAAGCTAGAAAGCAAAAAGAAGTAAAGTCTTGCATTTCCTATGTCCTATATCGGCCTGCTCTTCGTCTGAATACTGGTTTGCAAACCCGCTTCGAGGATGTGTGGAGTAAAGCCTATCTATCCTGAGAAAAGTGGCGCCAATCATATTTGTGGAAATGCTCCAAACACGTGCCGCGCGCCACTTCTGGGAAGAACTAGAAGAGCCACTAAATGAGCTGCGCTTAGAGCATCGACACTCTGTTCCCCAACGTTGTTGTGGGCACCGACATTTTGGTGCTTGTGCAGAGTAGATGCAACTGCCGATCGTCATGATTCGAAAATACGACTTCCTGAGCTTTAGATTCGGTGTTAGGAAGCATGTAATATTGCTTTGCTCTGTCGCGAACTGTTTAAACATTTGTGGAGGACGGAAAAGCGTTTCCTGTGATTCCAGATAAATCTTCAGATAACTGGCAACCATGATTGTAAGCCACAATATGGCCAAGTGTCGTTACTCTGAAGCGTAGTTTATTTAGTGGCACTATAGAAGAATGATGGCGCCTGAAATCTAGATCAGTGCTCCGCTGTTCCACCACAACCTTCCCTAGCGCCACTAAATAAGCTACGCTTCAGGGTAACGACACTTGTCCATATTGTGGCTTAAAATCATGGCTGCCAGTTATCTGAAAATTTATCTGAAATCACAGGAAACGTTTTTACATCCTCCACAAATGTTTCAACGCTTCGCGACAGAGCAAAGCAAATCAATTCGATGAGCTTCGCACGTTGAAAGCGATCGGCAGACATCTGCTATGCATAAGCGCCAAGATGGTGGCGCCCACAATATTGGGGAACAGAGTGACGACCTAAGCGTATACTTCGTTGCAGCTTGGGTCCAGACGCAGCCGATGCTACGAGCGCGAGCGTATGGCCCTGATAGTGCTGCATTGCACGAGCGCGCGCTTGGCAGGGACTCTGGAAGCCCGGAGCTCGCGCTTGTAGCATCGGCTGCGTCTGGACCCAAGCTGAAGCAAGTATAGCTCATTTAGTGGAGAGGTCCACCTCTGCGCGGCGAGGTCCACACTTCTGCACGTACAGAGGCGTGGACCTGATCGACGAGGTCCACACTTCTGCGCGTCGAGTCAGAAACAACAAGAAGCAACCGTTTCCCACCCGTGAACTGTAACAAGGAGTTCTCTGTCCAAGCAAGTGGCGCGGCTCTGCTACTCGTCCACAATCGCGCGCCAAGTGCACAGCAGCTGACACCATTGGCAACGGATGGCAAGATAGGACACTTTCCGTCTGTCTGCCTGCCAGCGAAAAAGAACCACTCAAATACACAAAGCCATGTTGCACTCGAGTTATCCTCGTAAATTCCATAAGTTGAAGGCGCTGCCGGCAAGTGCAGATTAGGGTGCCTACATGTCTGTCTGTCTCAGGGTGAAGACATCCATTGTTGCACTGAATCTGCCAGCGCGTGACGCTCTCGCGCACTCGGTGCGTGACTTGGGCGCTAAAATAGCGTCTATTCATTAGCCAAAGCTATGCGCTCGAGCTGAGTGACACCGGATTGCGCGCACCTCAAAATGCATAAAAAACGATTGGGCGTAAATATGGCTGAGATGTCACCACTCAAGCAAAAGCGCGTGTGTATGAAGGCACTCTAGTGCAGATATAATTCATTTGGTAAAATTCACGCTTACAACCATTGTTGTGGAAACGCGCAAAACACGTGCGAGGAGCGGGTGCTCCACTGCCATTCGCTTCGAAGGGCCGCTCATTTCAGTACTGCGCCGATAACTGCGTGCTTCAAGGGCCGCTCGAGATACGGGCCTCGTGCACTGGCGCATTTGATACCACTTGCAAGACAAACGCGAACATATCGAAGGGCTTTAGTCCAGACCACCGTGGTCCAGACAGATAAAGAGGGATCGGTGGCCACGTGCATTAAGGAAAACAAAAAAAAAGAATCGGTGGCCGAGTGGGCTATACTATGTTTCACCTTATGATGTACCGCAGGAAAGGCTACAAGCGCGAGCTCCTTGCTCTAGGGCACATCTTGGCGGCACAAGCTCTCGTGCATTAAGGGCAGCTGCCAACGCTGTGAGCTCGCGCTTCTATACTTCGTTCCACCTTATGTGCGAGCGAAGGCAAAGCTGGAAGCGCGAGCACGAAAGCTCCGTGCGCTCAGGTTTTGCTCGAGCGCGCGAGCTGAGGAGAAACGCAAAAAGCGCTGGTCTCGTGCTTCTAGCTTTGGCTTCGCTCGCAGATAAGGTGAAACGAAGTATAGCCTTCTCTGCGGTACATTATAAGGTGAAATGGAGTATAGAGCACGCCAGCTTGGAGCACGTGGAGCGAAAGCTCGCGCTGTATAACCCAGGGATCCTGGGTTCAATTCCGCCCCTGCCCGTTTCGATCTGGATGAGCATCGTACCGGCGTGCGGTCGTGCATCACTATTGCGTGATGCACGTTAAAGACCCCGCAGGCTAGCGGTTGTACTGCACTGGCTAAATTGCTCACCTACAGCTGAGAGACAAGTCGCCCGTTGAGGCAGACTATGTTCTAGGCCAGGGGTGGCCAATCTGCGGCTCGCGAGCAGCATGCGGCTCCTCCCGTATTAAAATGCGGCTTGCGACTCCCCCCCCCCCCCCCACCCCAGGCATACACCCGCCTCCCTCCCGGTCACACGAGCACTTCCCCAAAAGAGAAATAGAACACGTTTTGAATCGAAAGACAGGTTGCGGTTTGGTAGTCGTGTGCTACTGCTACCTTATCTACAGTCGGACTGTTTTTGATTCGGATAGATCAAAAGTAGTTTGAGTTTCGTTTATTCCTCTGAACACACGTTTGCCCCCCCCCCCCCCCCAGCGGCTCTTGGAAGTTTCGTGATTTTGTATGCGGCTCTTAGGCCGGGTCAGCATGGCCACCCCTGCTCTAAGCTGTATAAACATACACACACCCCAATTTGTTTCCAGACAGGTAAGGTAGCACCGCATCATTCCACCGCGACAATGTAAGAGCACTGTTGAAAGAGGGGTTCATAGTGAATTCCCGAGGTTATTTATGAAAACACTAAAGTTATCTAAAGATTCATTTAAGTTTGCCTAAAAATTAGGAAGGTGAAGAGATAAGACAAAAACAAAAAACGTACGCCTTACTTTAGGTAGAAACGTATTTTCTACCTATTGATGGCCCGTTTGGTTTTCTTAGTAATCCGCAAAACGTGAAGTGTTAAATTTAGAAAAAAATTGTTTCGGGCGCCAGAACGTTAACGTCTAAATCCACTTTGCATCTCAGAGTAAGCACCTATTTGTTGGTTAAGAAAATATATTGTAATTTTTCAAAATAATAGAAATCGTGCGTCTTTTTTTTCATATCCACTAGCCACCAAACAAGGTCTACATAGAATGAAACGATCTGAAATATTGTTTCATAAAATAAATGTTGTTCGTAATAAGTATTTTAGCCTTCTTTGCAACTCACTCGACTATTTTTTTTATTTCCAAATACATGTTAGTAGGGTGCCTTCATGTGCGCTTTGCTTTGGGTGGAGACTTTTGGCCATTTCGTCCCACACATTTATTTTTTCTTTATTTTTTGTTCAGAAGCGCGTGAAAGAGCGTGTCCCGGCACGCGTTTGTGGTGCTGACTCTGCTATGGCGACATTTTGTTTTCGTCGATTTATTTGTATTTTACCCGTGAGCGCGTTCTGTCAGCATCGGTTATACTACAAAGGGTGGCAACACCCTAAGCAGAAGGACATTGAGGCACCCTACATATTAGGATATATATGTTCAACCCTGCACGATCTTAGGGTGCTCACGTGCCACGCTTGTAGCGTATGCAAGTGTTTGACCACGCGCGCTATCATAGCACACACACAAAGAATAGAATCAACAAAAGTATCGCCTCCAGAGCCTTATCAGGCTTTTCGCTAGGAGTCTGCTGATGACCAGTTACATTTTTTTGCAGCGTTTAAAAAGTGCCGACTGACGGAGCCATCAATTGTGATTCTGTTGTGTCTATGTTTAGACAGCGGGAAGTTAGTCAGGTCTGAGGGCATCTGGTGTCTTCGTTGGAGATGAAAGATAGTGCAGTATACCACTGCCTATCTGACGTCTTTAGCGTGCATCACGCAATAGTGATACATGACAGCACGCCGGTACGATGCTCATCCAGATTGAAACGGGCAGGGGCAGGGGATTGAATCCACGACCGGTGGGCTTTACAGCGCGAGCTTTCGCTACACGTGCTACCGATCCACGAGCAACGAGACATCGCGGTCGAATTCGAGCTCGAGAGAAAAACAACAACAGCAACAACAATAAATTCTCCGGTTTGAGGCATTTAGTACTTGTGTCGCCATCTTGTTTAACACGTTGGAAATAAAATTAACAGGGTAATTTTATTTACACAAATACGCAAATACAACATCATTTTGTTTTCTCGTAGTGGTCTTAAAATTAAGATTAGAGGCACCCCTAGTACGTACGGCCAAGCGTTTTGTCCCGTTTGTCTTCTAATGTGCCAGGATGCGATAATTGGCAGAAAAACCACGATAATTGGCAGATTCTACGAAAAACATACCAGGGAAATTTTTGAAGCTTTTACTATACTCCGCCTAGGCGTAGCGTTGCGTCAGCCATCCTTCTGTGGCTCTAACTGACAAGGAAATGGCCTTTCTACATTCGTTTGAGTGCGGTTGATGGTGTGTATATATCCTCCGCGTGCTCGGGGGCCCCGTGCGAGTGTGGCCTCGGCTCGAGCTGACAACGCGGGCTGTTCTTCTTTCTTCTTCAATACATCGAGTTGTGAGTTTGCGCTTGTCTCTTCTCTCTTCCTCTTCACTGTTCCTTTCTGTTTGTGCGCAATTTTAACCATGTCTTCTAAATAATTGTATTTTCAAATGTGCCTCAAAACGCGCTCAAAACAGTCAAAACGGTCATATTTCCGGATTTTATTTAAAAATTCCAGTGCTCTCAAGGAAAAATCCAAGGGCCGTACAACCTTCATTACATCTTCATAAGTAACCTCCAAAAGAATGAATACTCTCGTACATTCCTGAAACTCAGGTTTGTGTAGCGAAATTTGCCCATTGAGTGACGAGCGGTTGAATCCCCTTAAGCACTGTTTATATGTGGAAAACACTGGCATATCTGGCGGCCAACAAAGCATTGGCCAATCACTATATCATACGACCTTGTCAGTCTATTCTTTGATATTTTATCCTGAATAAATCTTTTAGCGCGAGCACAAGAAGAGCACCTCATCTTAGTACGAGGACAAGGATAGAAGCTCATCTTAGTGCGAGCGTTTCAAGGGGATGCGATCGGAGTTCCAGAGATTTGCGTCGGCACGCCAGCCGAGTTGCAGGCAATTATGCCACACCACACGCGCGTAATTTTCGGTAGCTCAGAGAAAGAAAAGCTCAATTTCCTTGAATGCGAGGTGGATATTCCCCGACTTTTCAAGCTCGCCAAATTCGCTGACAATTACAGGTTTACTGCTTGCCAGGTTGGTAGACAGTCCGTATACAAGGTAGACCATATGGATCTTCAGTGTTTGTGTAACTGTTGGTAGCCTGTTGGCATTCAAGAGGTACTGAAAAGTAAGGCATTAAACTAAATCAGCCAAAAGAACGTAACAAAAAGATACGCGAAGCAAAGGTTAAACAATTTGAAACATTTTTATTTGATCTTAAAATATTGGCACAGTGAATCCTGGTGAGCTTCCAGAAATAATATATGCATATAAGGAAACGTGACTGTGCTTGTGGTATTCTCTTGAGAAGACGAGAGTTCATTTCAATCGAGCTGTCTACCTATAGCCATTGCAGACGGGTCAGGACCACTGCATCCAGGTAAGCTGTCTTCTTGCAGGTCTGACGCTAGAATGAGTACCATATAACTTTTAGTAACCGTGTACCTGTTCTGATAAAGCATTTCACGTGTTAGCATAGTATATATAATCCGCGCGATTAAGTTTGGCACCTCAAAATGGCGTTCCCGTCACTCAACCGCGTAAATTATCACGAAGATTGTAGTAACGTATTACGAACTTAAGTTACGTCGTAACGAAAGCGTTGCACAGTGATGAGAACCTGCAGGAACAAGCTAATGGTCGCACTCAAGTGTTGTCAGCAAAACGTTTTAACTTTGTAGATATTATCCCCGCCTCTCTCCTCTCTATCCACAAGTACACAGTTGTACTACCAAGAAAATAAAGTAGCGTTCAATAAAAACAAATAATTTATCGGCAAATAAAAACCAATTTTACAAAAAGGACATACACATATAAAATTACCATAATAATTGCCGAGCGAAAGAAAAGGAGGCACGACGAGGTGGCAATCAGCTCGATGAAACTACGCTTCATCGGCAGATCCTTTCGTCGACATGCAACGTTTCATCGATAGTTCGTTGTATCGAAAGGTTTCCCGCGTTCATTTTACCGACGTACGCTGCACCCGGATTTGATTTTAGAAGAAAGCCAAGAAACGAGTTTCGACGAAACGAAGCGTGTGTCCAAGAAAAAATGTGCCATGAGAAGTGTTTCGGCTAAACGATACGAACCCGATACAAAGCTATATGCGAGCACACCGAGCCATTCACGAGAAAGACTTTGTCATGACCATGATTGCTTCCTTAGAATTCGTTCAGTCGATCCCACCGCCTCCCTTGCTGAAGCCCAGACAATGGCCGATGCCATCAAGCTCCTCTACACACTATCCCCCTCCCCCTCTAACACATCTTCGTAACCGACTCGCAGCAAAGCGTCGGAAACGTATAAACACTCGGTATCTACAGAGTTTCCCTCTGCACCATAACTACCGCCCTCCACCTAAGGCCACAAATGTTCCTCCGCATCACCTGGACACCTGGCCATGGAGCTATCGCAGGTAACGTTCGAGCAAACGCGCTCGCCCGAGTCAATTTCACTCCGGGGCCTACGATCTCCTGGCCAAACCAGTACCTGACTGAGGACCAAAAACGTGCCCTCCGTCGCTTCCGAAGACCAACCATGCATCACCTCCTCCTCCTCTCCCTTTCCCGATCGCAGTCCGCCACCCTACAACAAGCCTAAACCGACTCTATCCCAACCCCAGATATTATGCACCGCATCCTAAACTTCCCCAGACACCCACCCATCCTGCTCTACCTCTGAACTTATCTTCTGGAGCTGTTCACGCTCCCAAACCCTCCTCTCTCCGCGCCCCCCAACCAACACACACTCTTTCCCTACAACCCCCCCCCCCCACCCACCTGGAAAGAATGGCTCACTCACCCCTCACACTGTAAGCTCTCCCAGCGTCGCCTCTTGGAGCACATATCCAGGGTGTCTAAGGGCTTTGACCTAGACACCCTACGTAGCCCTTCACCCCTTTAAGCCAGAATGGCACAATAAAGACGTCTCTCTCTCTCTCTCTCTGTCACCCAGTCGACGGGTTCGCGCAGTTATGAAGACAGCGAACTCTCAATTTTCCAGGCCGTGCGGATTCTGGAAACGCTTTAGAACAGGTCCCTATCGTTTCATCAAAACTCGTTTCGTGGGATTGCGTTTCGCGGACAACTTTTCATAGACACACGTTTCGTCGACACTGCATGGTTTCGTGGAAGCTCGTTACGTGAACACATATCCTCCCGCGACGTTTCGTCCCAGGAGGATATGTGTTCACAAAATGCGACCGTAACACACCTTGCGACGAACCCTCGAGAGGAGTGTCGACGAAACGAACGCGGAAAGCCTTGCGATAAAACAATCTATCGAAGAAACGTCGCACCATTTTAAAACAGGTTCAGCTAGTTCACTTCATTTCCACAAGCGCGAACGGATTCCAGAACACTAATTACTTATATCCGCCAGACCTTCGCTAGGCGAGAAGATAGTTCATTTTTACAAACATACTTGCAAAATCAGAGGTAAAGAAATGAGCTGTGAAAACTTACCCAATTCACTGTGCGAAACCGGGCGGTGCCAGCAATCCATGCAAGCACCGAGTGGAATGTCCGGGGCAAGCTGAACTAACTCAACCGTTCTAACGTAGCGCTCGCACCGACACTCAGCACAGTCACCGCGCAAAGCGCCGCGGAGGTCACGACTTGTTACCTCCATTATAGCACCTTTCGTCTGAATATCGCTTCTCTCTTTTGGTACATCCCGCGCTTTTGAAAAGTTATGACTTCCCATTGGCTGGCGTTTTCCCGGGATCGGCGTCGTGGCGTCGTGTTGTAGCATGTTTTTTTTTTTTTTCTTTCTGTCGGCTTGAGGCTCTTTCTTTACAGCCAACTCTTCGTCCCCCCTCCTCCCTCCCCCGACGGTACGGTGAAAGATTCAAAAACAAAAACAAAACAAAAAAGTAATCAGAAAGAACAATTGGCCGCAGATTTTACTTCTTTGTTTCTTCGTTTTCGAGCACAAGTCAGGTTTCGCCATGGGCTTTGCTGTGCGCTCTAAGATTCATCCGCTACCGATCTATTTTAACCAAAACGCAAAATGTAAAGAAAACAAGGTCGCTTAACCTTGAAAAATCCTTTTCGCTACAGCGTGGGGAAAAATATTCGCTACGAAGGGATTGTATCTTTTTTGATGAATTCATTCGCTACGTACCTATTTTTGTATGTTAGGTTGCTCAACATTTTGTTGTTATTTTACTTTTTTGTGTCTGTAGCGAATACAGGACTGTGGAAGCCGGCTTTTTATCGCTGTTGTAGCGAATATATTCGCTACAACAGCGAATATATTCGCTACAAGCGCTTTTATTCGCTATATATTCGCTACAGAGATTTAGAGTGTAGAAACACAGCCACTTCGATCCGAGGCAATCGATGATAGCGTTGGTGACATCAACAAGTACGCGACTCACAGGCACTGGTGAACACCAATGTTCGTCGTCGCTCCCGACGGTTCGCTGGAAGCTGCCGGCGGCGTTGAAGCGCAGAGCTGTGAGCGGACTTGTTGTTCAACTGTCAGCACACGGGGCCCTTCGCGACGCCGTTGAAGCTTTCCGCGAAGCTGGTCGCACAGCCAGCGAGTCACCCCTTTCGTCAGCCGTTATTCGCCCCAAAACCTCACATCGCTCGTCTCGAAAGCACATCCCGGTGATCCGCTGGCGAACCCACACTCGATCCGCTGGCGAACCCAACAGTAGAGATGCATACGTTAGGGTCGCCATCTTTTACGATGCAGATTGATCTTCGGCTTCGTCTCGACCACTCAGTTAACTGCATCGCCAAAGTGCATCGTGACGACATTTTGACGTCACCACCAACTGCATCATTTTACGAGCATAGCTCGAACTGCATAGGAAAAACTACATTTCAACGTCATTTCACGTGACCCGAGAGAATACCCAATCAGCGCCCGATGCAGTTTTCTACATCATGTAGTTTCCATTCCAGCATAGATAGACAG
>JAZHYW010024879.1:0-17151 GCA_037355805.1 Ixodes ricinus | reverse complement strand
CTCCGATATAAATTAAATTTTCGCGGCCCCTATTTCTCCTGGAGACGGTCACAGGGCATAATTGCGGCCACTGAATTTCGCGAAGTTGAAAGGCCGCTTTGAAACTCTTGAGGGCCGACATTTTTATTTCGCGAAAATTAAGTGCTCATGCAGACTATAAAAGTTTTGAGGACTTCCGTGTGTCACGCGACGTTAACATTTCGAGGAGGCTGAACGCACTGGTTTAAGAAAAGATTGGACTTGCAAGAAAACGACCTTCTCCAGGTTAGGCACGCGTGGTTCTTTTTCACTACTCGTAAAATGGCAGATCTATTTTGGCATAGCTATTTGGTAAAACGGAGTCTCAAAACTAGCTACACTGGCATCAACTATTTTCTGCCGCATTATCAATGCTAGAGTACCTTCCACGGTGCTTCAGCCCAGGACTGTTGCGAGAGCATGTGGTTTAGCGTTGACGAAGTTGGAGCAGTGCGGAAACGGCTATACCCTTGACTGCGTAGCGCATTATAGTTGACGCCGACTATTAAAGCACAGAGGAAAGCGTACATGCAAACTGTGCATTTCTTGAAATAAGTGAATTCGAGCAAAGGTAAAACAATATGTGTACTTATGGTGGCCATACTTGCCTTTCTCAAGCAGGATCACTTGTCTCTCGGTTGGACCATTCGGTGAGAAGCGCAAGCAACACGTCCGTGAAAAATAGCCGACTACTGGATCGAATGACAAGGACCCGCCTCATGTATTGGAAGGAGATTCAAAAGACTGCTTTACGACAAATGTTTGTATCTGGCGGGCAGTGGCTAAATGTAATAATTAACAAATTTATCAGAAGCGATAGATCCTTGTAGCCTAAATTCTAGGACTGCAGGATTTTTTAGGTACGTGATGTGTTTTAATGAAACACAAAAATGGTTGGTTTGTATTATGAAACAGCAGCCCTCATTGTAATCGGCAGAGTGAAAACAATCGCTGGTAGGAGTCTGTCAAGGGAACGCTCGCGGTGTATAAAAGCTTCGTCCGATTTACATGCACCTTATGCACCGGTGCAGAAAAGTGTAGGGTTGTGTGTTTCATGCAATCGATTTGGTGAGCGACGAGACAAGCGACAGCGACCAGGGCCGCTGTCGCTCAGTCAGCCGTGCGACTAAAACACACCTTATGAAAGCGAAGAGGAGCATGTGACGAAGGCGATGAGTGACATTTTCTAGAATCCAAGAACCGAACGACGCGACCAGCAGCAGTTAGAAATCTCCGTCGCTCGTCCGCCGGCACTCAGTAGCTATGTCACCGTCGCTCGCCTCGTTCCCCTCTAAATTGCTTACATGCAGCTCAGAAAGGCGGTATAAGTACTTACCACTGCATTGGGACCAGCCTCACATCCAGCCATAACCATCTTTTTTTTATTTTGAGATATGCCCATGCAAGAAGTTAACATCGTACATCGTTTTCAAGCATGGCTCCTCGTGCATTTGGCTCGATTTGCATTTTTGGTAAATGAAAAATCGTAATTAAGCATAAGCATTTTAACTCAAAACTGTCACGAACACTTGGCGCGCATGTTTACATTGAAGCGCACTCAACATACTTTAAAAGTTGTGACCGGTTTACCTTGCTGCATACCCGACCCGAAGGAATAACACGGAGCCAACGGTTTCAACAACAAGAAACTATATATAATGGGACATGGACGGGACGAGTAACATTGCTACCAGCTGCGCCTGAGTTCAAGCAGCGCTTCCAGTGCGCCGCCTCTGATGCGTCTTATCTATAGCGGCGCGTGGCAGGCGTGAAGTCGGTGCCACGTGAGAAAAGTTTGGCACGTTTACCCTCGCAGTCGGGCAACTGGGCTGGAGAGCCGCCAGGGTGCCCACACTCCCCCCCCCCTCAAGGTTCGTCCAATATGTCGATGAAGGAGTCGACATTGTGCGCGTCCGGGTGTAGATGGCGCTGCTGGGCGGGCTAGCCTAGCGGGTCCGGTCGAGCGCTACGGCCCGTTCGATGTCGCGCTCATCGTGTTGGCTGATGCGCGCGATGAGTTCAGCGTCCGCACTCTCCTCCAGCTTGTCGCTTGAGCTCCTTGTTCTGGCTCAGGGCTTGGCTGGCGGCCACCTTGTTGCTCTGGATAGTCTTCGGCAGGCGGCAGTTGCTCTACGTGGTCCTCCTTGATACGAGTGAGCTGCCGCTCCGTCCTGTTGAGGGTGGCCGCGGTCCATGGTTCCCGTGGCCGCCCCTGAAACGCCGTCGTCCTTGGTGGCTCGGTCCACCACGAGCCCGGCCACCATGTAGTTCCGATGGCGGGTGCGGTGGCGTTGTTTTCCACGAGCCATCTTCGTGGAAAAACAAGGAAGCACACGACATCGGGGCTTAGTTAAGGGTTGAGCCTGACGTCATTTTTCACACCCCTTGCAGAAAGTTTGAAATAACGAATCTGAGGTGGGCACACAATCTTCTCCCCCTTTCTTAAAGAGGGGGCAAATTCGTGGAAGTAGAAAACTACCCCCAAAATGAGAGAAAGGCGAAGCTGAGGAGATAAAAAAAAATAAAAAAAGTTTTACTCTTTTTGGTGTCACCGACGTCGCAGGTTATACGCCGCCTTGTTGGAGAAAAGGGGGCTTCCGGAACGGGACTGACGTCAGTGTCGTTCCGGTCATGCGAGGAATTTTCGTCTCCTGCTTTAAAAAATTGTTTAAGGTTGGTGACATGAACTGGTCCGGTTTCTTCACTAGACTGACAGTGAACTAGTTTGTATGTTTGTGGTGAGCACTTTTCACGCACGCGAAACGGACCTTCCCACCTGTTTGCGAGGGAGGCTGCGAAGACTCGAGCGGCGTCACTCAGTGGGTGAGTACGCCGGAGAACAATATCTCCCACCTCGAACTCCAAGTAACGTCTCCCCTGGTTGTACTGTTCTGCCTGCTTCACTCGGGCGACGTCGAGATTTTCTCGGGTGTCTCGAAGGTTATCAGAGAAGCGCTTTCGCAGGTCTTTTGCGTACTTCACGTAGGGGCGAAGCTTTCCCCAGATGCTGTAGAAAGGAGAGACTATTGAAAAAGCGTTAACGCGAGCTTCTTGACGAAATTCAATTGGGCAGGAGTGAGACCCGTTGACCGATTAGTGGTCGTACGAGTTGCGAATGCCAGCTCCGGCAGTTTCGCATCCCAGTCCTTGTGGCGCTCGGTGTAGGCCACTAAAATCATCTTGAGGTTTTGATTTAGCCTTTCCGTGAGGTTTACTGCGGGTGGTATGGGGATGTTCTTTTGTGCTTAATTCCCAGCACCGCGCATGCGTCCACGAATACCTTACTCGTTAAATGGGAGGCATCATCGCATACAGGCTGTGCAGGAAAGCCAAACCTAGCGAGTGTTTCAAGTAGACACTCCCAGATTTTTTGCGAATCTAGCTTCCGCAAAGGAAAGAAGCTTAACCCACTTCGTGAAGTGGTCGGTTATCACGAACAAGTACTGATTGCGGTGGGTACTACGTGGGAAGGGGCCCATGACGTCACAACAACAAATCTGCCAAGGGCTCTGACTCACTATTGGTTGCATGAGACCGGGTGGCTGACCACCACGTGGTTTTGCCTACTAGAACACAGAGCAACTACGAGAGTATCGGAGAACATCCTCCCTCATGCCTGGCCAGGTAGCAATTTGGGATATCTTTTCGTAAGTCTTGCTCCCACTGCTGTGTCCCGCCAAGGCACAGTCATGCATGTATCGAATAAAAAGCTTCCGTAGCTTGCGAGGTGTCACGGTCCGGAACACCTAGCCATCCGGATCGTCGACGGCGTGGGGGCTGTAGCTCAGCTGGAGGCCGTCGTCGCTCATCAAGAAGGAGTCGAACTCCTTGTTACTTTGGAGGTCGGCTGGACCTCTTGCTGCCAGCCAAGCGGACGCGCGTTGGTAGAGTCTCTCGTTTAGCTGCGCATTGCGGAGCTCCTCACGGCTAACAAATACATCCCACCGTGAATCTGGGGATCCTAGTTCCATAGCCACGACGGTCACCAGTATCCTGCGAGTGTTCCTCGGGAAGCGGAGCACGAGAAAGCGCATCAGCAACTTTGCTGGTTGACTCCGGGCGTACACGAGAGAGTAGTCGTACTGTTGGAGCGTAAGCGCTTAACGAGCAAGACGTCCAGCTGGATTCTTAAGTCCCCTTAGCCCTGATAGCGCTAAGTGATCAGACTGAATCTGGAACGTTGCGCCATCTAGGTACGTAACGAAGCACTTCAAAGCATGAATAATGGCGAGACATTTACGTTCTGCGACACTGTAGTTGCGCTCAGCTGTAGCTAGCGTGTGGCTCGTGAAAGCAACTGGCCGAAGCACACAGCCATACTCCTGCAGCAAGACAGCCACAGTCGCTTGCATCTGTCTGCAGAACCAACTGCTTGTTCAAGTTTGGGAGCTGTAAACAAGCATTGTCAGACCACGGCTTTTGAAAAGGCGCTGCAAATGCGCACTGTTGTTGTTCGCCTAACACCACTTAACGCCTTCTTTATAGAAGGTGGTTGGAGCGGTTGGGATATCTCGGAACAGTGTAGAATGAAATCCCGGTAGAAGACAATAATTCCGAGGTATCTCTGTAGGCTTTTACGTCATCTGGGCTTGGGTATTCCGTTAGCGCGCGCGGCGTATCTTCGTTGGGGCGGAGCGCGCCGTTATCTGCAACGAATCCAAGGAGGTTAATCTTGGCGCGGCCGACTGAACTTTTCTGGGTTGAATTGTGAGCCCAGCATTACGCATTCGCTCAAGTACGATGCGAAGGTGTTCGTCATGCTCTTCAATAGTTCTCAAGCAAAACAACCACGTCATCCATGTATGTCATGGCAAATTCGTACTTCGAGTTCCTAAGTACAACATCCATCAGGTGTTGAAAACTAGCTGGAGAGTTAGACAAGCCGAGCGGCAGTCGGGTGAACTCGAACAACTCCTCTGTGGCAAATGAAATCAGTTTCTGAAACGTCTGATGGGTGAATCTTGATCTGAAGAAACCCACGACTGCAATCCAGCGTTGAAACATGGTCGCGTTACCGAGCGCGCACATCACGGAGGAAATGCTGGGAAAGGGTAGCTGTCTCGTGAGGACACATTGTTAAGTCGCCGGTAACAAAAAGGGGACGAGATTCAGTTTTCACTTCATGGAAAGACGCATTCGGTTCCGTGACGATCCTATGCCTAACTTCGAAGACGTCGAGTGGTCTGGTGGTCAGGCGAGCCAGTCGACCGCGCCGCGACCAGCCCAGGTTAACTACGCCTGGTTGAACTATGAGAGGCGCCGTCGAGTTGGGCAAGAGTCGGAGTAGAACCGGACAACCAAACATCGGTCCCGTAAAACGTAGAACGAGCCGTCAACCCAACAGGTCAGGGGTCTGGAACACGCGGCCCGCTGGCCACATGCGGCCCGCGAGTCGCTGGAACGAGGCCCTCAGGCGACCAGCTAATAGTCCCTGTTCCCCTGTCTTAAGCGCTAGAATGGCATGCGCCATAGTGATCTCATCTTGTCGAATCATTTTCGCTGGAAAAGTAGACTCTGCTTTTCAACGTTCCCATTGTTTATACCTATCTGCATTACTTCGCCCTTTGTTTCATTTTATTTCTTGCTTCCCAGCTTTTTGTAATGTTCAACAATTTCGCTACAAGGTTGCAAGCGCGAGCTATTCGTTGAAGGATGCATATTGGCAGCGCGAGCTTTCGATCAGCAGGAGCAACTGCAATGAACTAAGCTACGAGCTCAGAATTTGTTGCGGTAAAAGTGTTGTAATGAAAATTCGACAAAGAAGCAAAACTGTCAAATAAAGTGATTGTTTTAATAACATGTTGTGCTTGATTAATTCCTGAGTGACTTGAGCATTGTGAACGAGAGTGAATATACTCTTTGTTCTATTAAATATGCCGGCGGGTTGGCGGGACGGTGTTATTCTAATAATTGTTATCACATCAGGTCAGGGCCCGAAGTAGTCACATAAACAAATGAAATCTAAAGACTCTTTTGCAAAACTATGGGTTTACAAAAAGCAGAGAGAACAAGGTCTCTTCTCTTTAAAATCTGTTGACTGCCCCCTTCCACCCCTCATTTTACGTTGGCCCTCGAACTTTCCAGTGAGGGCTATCTAACCCCACGCTCAAATGAGTTTGAGACTACTGCAATAGGTCATTCCCCATGCCGCTTCGTCTCCAGCGTCTCCGCGACGACGGAGACCAGCAGCAGCGGAAGCCACTGTGAAGAAGAAGGAAGCCATTGCGGCAGAATATTACGTTTTGCTCTTCGCCGACACCGGCTGAGCTTGAGGGGTTTCGGCTGGTTTGTTGCGGCGGCGAGAGGTCTTGCTCCGCTCTCGGTAGCACGGTGACGTCGAAAAAAGAACCGGTCCGCTCTTCTCCGACTTCTGAATTTCAACTCGACCGCACCTTTGCTGACCATTGAGTTTCAAGTAGCTGAAGCACGTTCACCGCCGAAGACAGTCTCGGGGAGGTGCGACACCGAACCATCCACAACGCGAAAATTTGCAAAGCTGACCGGTGTTCTTCGGCGAAAGCAAGTCACCGGGAACGTCTGGTGCAGGACTATTACACTAAAGCCGGCCACGCGTACTTGCACGACAGCCGTAAATATAGCGGTCGCTCATTCGCGGTGGTCAACTGATAGTGGCAGGTTAGTAGGATGGCTGCAATGGCTGCCATCCAGGTTAGTAATGGCTGCAAACATTACGATTGTAAGAATGGTGTCACCTTAGTGGAATCTCATTGGTTGCATTTCATAAGAATGTCGGCAAAAAACAGGAATTACGTTGGCTGCATGTATAACGATTATAAGCATGACGACATGATACAGGAAACGTGTTGATTGCCTTTATGGCAATGATTATATGTTGAATCATGTTGGAATCTTATAAGCTGCGTGTTTGTTTCCGTTAAATTTTCCAAAAAGTAACCCCTGGGTAAATGTAATTCAAGAAACAACAGCTAATGCCCATGAGCTTTCTACCTCAAGAACACAGAAACATCCCGCACAACATCAAGTCTTCCAAAAACCAAACATCAAACCTGTTCCTAAAAAAAAAAATGTAGGTTAAGATTTTTTTTTATTCGGAGTCGAAACATAGCGAAGGCCTATTCAAGCAGAACGTAAGGGCGCAAGTGAGCTGGTGTGTATTAAACATTTTAGCGAAAACTCGAGACTGAAGTAATGACAGACGACGACAAGGAAGAGAAGGAGAAGTTCTTGGAGACGTTCTCCTTCTCTTCCTTGTTGGCGTCTGTCATTACCTCAGTCTCGGGTTTTTCACTAAAATGCTTATTAAAGGCTTTTCTTAGCTTTAATTTTGCTATTAATTATTTCAGTGTACGCTTGCGGTCAATAATTTTGGTCAAAACTATTTCAGTCCATATTTGCCTACAACATTTGTACTAATTTAATGCTTTGCTAATGCAAGGTTTTGTGGTAAATATTGCATAAAATTAGGGATACGGAATTGCATGCCTTCTTAGCTCTCTACGGAAATAGTTAAGACTAAGGGATGACAAGATTATACAGAAAGAATCTAGGATAGTAATGATGGATGGGAATCTGTTAGATAAGCCTTTCTTACGTTTTGACTCCAAATGTGAGAAGTTTCTACTCTATTATTTCTTTTCTAAAATCATGTTTGACGTCAACTTATTCTTGGAAGCTTGAGGTTGTGTATGGTGTTTTTATACTCGCTTAGTTATATGTCAGGGGTATTCCCTGTTTTTTTTGTTCACGTTTATAGACATTTTAGTATGTGGCTTCTATGTATACTCTGTCTTTGAGTATGTTAGGGTTGTTTCAAGTTGTGGCACAAAACTACCAAGCCACAACTACCAAGCTGAAACGACCAAGTAACAACCAAAAGATAACTACGGGTGGCTATGCCTCGACGCGAAAAGCGGAACTAGCATTCAGACGAGGTATGAGGGCGACAGTTCCATGGCAGATATTGTACGACCCAGGTTGTTTGTTTCGCCGTGTTTAGTAGCACATCTGATGTGACTCACCTTTAGGCTTTGTTAATGCCTACCCACTCCTTTCTTTGTCTCCAATGTTTGGGCTTGTGCTCTTTGCCCCGCTCAAATATTTTGGCATGATGTCTGAAGAGGCAAACAAAATGGTTACTAGAAACAAGGGTGTGAAGTTCTCAACCACGACCAGGCTGAGTGGATAGCATGCTATTTCAATTTCGTATCCATACTTTCTATCTTGGTAGTTAAATCTAGAACGTAGGCGCAGTGCCATTGAAGTTGTTCAGTTGCTTGCAACATCTATCAACCATGACTGTAAAGTAGAAGGCTGTGAGATCCGGAAAAATGTTCTCGTAGCAAAAAGTTTGTAAGCGGAAGTGTACTTGTGAAAATAGTTTTTTCTAGACTCCTCTTATGGTACGAAGAAAGGACAAAGGTGCCGGAGTTATTTAAGCATAGAGACAAAAACAACTAGCGTCTGTTTGTCATGCAGGCTCTTAGTGTTCTCAACCTCGAGCTTCACGAGGCTCGTGTCCCGTGCTTTTTTTTTTTTGCTGTGAGTACTTTTTATGTTTTTCTTGGCCTACGAGCCTATGGGTACGGCGTGGCTCACAGTGTATTTCGTTTTGTGCCGTCTAGTTAAAGGGGTAATGCAACACTCTTTGGTGCATTCAGTAACTACTAGCTAAAAATCATTGGTTGACTTTCGTAATTCATGAAACCCAATAGTTTTTTGTACGCACAAAAGCAGTGGCAAAAATGTAAAAAGTCAGCCGCGTTCTTCCCTAGCTTGCAGCCATAACAAGCGCTCACCCAACCTAGAGTCAGTTATATGCTTCCAAAGTTTATTATAGCCATTCGTTTGAATTGGCAAAGCACAGGGCATGCGCTGAATTCCACCCATTTTGTAGGTTTGGCTATTCCCGTCATTGAAGTGATTAGGAACTATCCCGCTACCCGAATGCATGTCATGGCATTGATCATCACGAGCTTAAATCGAGTGCTTAGGTAGTGCTCGTGTCCACTGTATGAGCTGCATTGAAATACTGTTACTGCAGAGATCGCAAAGCTTGATGAAAAAATCTTGGGGATTGCATCCTTGGCAATGTGATCAAGGCGATCCCCACAACTTTGTCATCAAGTTTTTGCGAAGTGGGCTGAATGAAAATGACTGCATTTATTCCCCAAAATTACGCTGCGACAAAGACGCATCTTTGTCAGTGGCATTGCATGCGAGTGTACTTGTGTCTCGCTATTGCCAGTACACGTCTGAAAAATGAGAAAGATTCCTACCTAATATTGTTTCCCAGCAACTCTAAAGCCTCTTCTTTAAAAGCCCCTTCTTTAAAAATTAACTAGTGCCACAGTTTCAGGTAAATTCTCCACGGGGAATTTCTTCTCGGGTTAGACTTCAAGGCAATGTCAAATAAGTTATAAGTATAAGCAAACAAAGTTTGCTGAATAAAGTCTGTTTTTCTCTTTTGTTTAGAGTAAACTAATGTCCGCTGAAATTCTAACTGTGGACACTGTTATGACAAGAGCTCTCACCAACTTCTGCTGGAAGTCATGAGGCTGGGGCCTTCTAAGGCCTTGCACATTCAGGCATTGCTTTTATTTTTGTCTGCATCACAATCATTTTCTTGAACCACCAGATTATTTAGCGCACCACAGCTTTGTGGTGTGCGTAAATACTCATAAAATTTCAGAAATGTTGATCCGAAAAAATATGGTGCCGTCATCTACATAACCTATTATATCTTTGTTGTCAATGTTTACTGAGTCGTTTATAGTGAAAACACAACGGCCTTGGATCCCGGCTGCAACTGGCTCCCTTGTCGGTGCCTTATCATGAAATGCTCCGCAAGGAGGCAACCCGAAGGCTTTTATTGGACGGCACCTTGTGATATCGGAGATCTGGGTTTCTTCCCATACTTGATTTGGAACATGACACGCACTAATTTTTAAGTTTTGCTTCCTCAGCAATTCCCGTGAAATCTGAGCAACTGTTAAAATGACTATAAAACGACCGAGAGATAAGGCTACACGCACCAGCGCTGTCAAAGGTCGGGCAGCGCTACAAGCGCCTTCACTTTGGTGGCGTTCAACGCTTCCACCATCACTTTGGCTTTTGCGGTTTCGCCGATATGCAGCGGCTTCACTATCCATCAGGTCAGACGAAATAACTTCTCTCTCTCACGAACGCTTTTTTGAACACGGGAGTAATCGGTAGGTTGCTTCTGAAGGAGCGGGAGAGGGAATCGAGGATTCGTGCAATGGGTATTGCCCCATAGCTTTGACTCTATCAAGTTTGCTATTCTTGTGTATTCCGAAGCATCGTACAATGTATTTAATTTCTACAAGAAATTGATTAAGCCTCGTATTTAGGTTCTTAACGAATTAGACCACATTTTAGGATATTAGATTCTAACACAATTTTAGTGTATTTAAACTATACACCAATGTTATTTGTTAGAAATTACACCTTGTGTTTGTTTGTTACATAAAAAAGGGATTAGCTTTGTGAGAGTCGAAAAACAGCAAGACGAGTTACAATTTTTACTGTGAGCACGGTCACAGTGTCGTCTCTAGAGTCGTCGCGGTAACGTTGCCGGCGTCTATTTCGCTCGCTAGACGAGCTTCTGAAGGCCGGACGGCCCAGTATGCGCAAGAAAGACGAAATTGAGAGGCCTTCTCCCTTTCTGTAGTGTGCTGCTCTTGGGGATACATTCCGCACGTGGACGGTAAACCGACACTGGGGAACGTTCGTTGCGCCGCCCGATACAAAATGGGGGAAGCAGCTTCCCCGACACAAAAATCTTAAAAGGTCACGTTCCCTCTCCCACAGACCCGCTAAAATATTCATAATAGGTTCCGTGCTTTTCGGGATAGATCGTAATAAACAACTAAGGTCTATCAGAAAACTATAACAGACCTTTTAGATAAATACTTGAAGGTTACGTCCAGACTTTTCGGAAATTTTTCTGGTCCCCACAGGCGGTTTTACATAAGGCCAGTGGTTACCTACCACTCCTTGTTTTGGGCACCCCTTACAAAAATTTTTAATGAATTTCATTTGAATGTTTATGGAGTCTACTCATCGTATCTTTTCGAGTCTCAATAGAAATGCAAATGAGTTTTGTAACGAATCCGTAAGGAGTTTACGAAAACTATTGGCCACCGCGTTCCAATTGAAGTTTCGACAAAGCTACCGCATAAAGTTTCTAATATATTTCATATGAATATAATTTGAAAGTCTATTGACACCGTTTCGAGTCTGTGTTGAAAAATAATTGATTTTTTGTAACGAGTCCCTAAGGAGTTTACGAAAACTATTGGCCACCGCGTTTCAATTAAGGTTTTGCCGTGCCACCTCATAAGAATTTCTAATACATTTCATTTAAAAGTCTCGATACACTGCTTTGAGCCTCTGTTGAAAATCAAATGTTTTTTTCTACCGCGTTGTAATTGAGGTTTTGATGGGCCATCTCATTAGGTATATTCCGACGAGTCGGAATATACTTAATGAGATGGCCCATCAAAACCTCAATTGCAACGCGGTAGAAAAAAACATTTGATTTTCAACAGACTCAAAGCAGTGTATCTAGACTTTCAAATGAAATGTATTAGAAATTATACTCCTAGCATGGGTTTCTAGATAGAGAGCTCTAAGAGGGAAGACGGCAATAGGTTGCATGACATGTGGTCCGGATGTAACTGCTGTTTTGAGGGAAGGGGAAAGTGAGTGCAAGTGTCACTTATATGTATGCCTATATACGCATGCAGGGTTCAGAAAATGCCTGCATAAAACCGTGGGAAGGAGTAATAACTAGTTTATTAAAAATGCGAAATTCGAGTATATGGTACACTGCCTTCGTGTCCATGGGGGACCTTGTACTGCCTTCGTGTCCACGGGAGTACTGGTAACCTATAAAGAAAAAAGATGCACAGTTACACATTGATCTGCTTATCTAAACTTCAATGTCCGAGCAAGGTATCCTGTTCACAGAGCAGCACTACCTCAGCGCTGAATCAGTATTACAAACCAAGACATCAGTCCTTTGTATGAAAGTAGGCAACTCAGAACACACGATACAAGCCATGGAAGTAGCAGTGACTCGTTGCCTTAACAGGGCTGAGTTAGCGCTGCACTGTATGTGTGAACCAGCCTTAAATGCGGAAAGTCACATTTAAAATTCCTACATTTTTGCTCACCCAGGCACTTAATTTACACACTACCTTGATAGTTTAATAAGTGCCACTGATAACATTGTCAGGGGCACCATGGTGCAAAAGTATATTTTGCCCCCGAGTCTGCGAGAATCAATCTCTCACTGTTTTTGCCGCCGCATTGCAGTCTTTTATTTTGGCTTTTGACAAGGTCTACCAAAGATAAGCAAGCAGATGTTGTCGCTTATGAAGTTTACCAAATTTGAACATAGAGAAGCTATGACTTATAAGCATCTCGAAGAATTAATATGGCAATTCGGGCCAATTGGTTCATGATCGTAGACAAGCGCCGCAAAAAACACATGGACAATAAGTGGTGGTAAACACTGGCGCCAGTGTTTTATGTCCACTCCTTGTCCCCGTGTATTTTTTTGTGTGTTTGTTTACTATCTTGAAGTATTTTTAATCACACCGGACAGGAAGGAAACGGTAATAGAGTTCTATGTGGATCATAAAGCCATGCTCCGAATGGGTGTGTGTCAACTGCAGCTTTCACAATCGATGCAATACACGAAGTTTGAATTATTGGGAGGATCGAGACATCAGAGGCCGAATTCAAAAAGCAAAACTTACGATAAAAAATTGCGTATGATAAAACCCGAGAAGAAATCCGTATTAACGAAACATAATTGTCGCAACCTTTGTGTGACTTACAACGCAATATTACGACATCATCCAAAGTGTCTTACAAACTTCTTAGGGCAAACATGACGGCACGTCACTTGGCTATTTCGCCGCGACCAGCAATGAAGTTTGAAGCGTGGGCAAGGGGCATGTGTTTTGCGCACTGTTCGCATGCATCCCTACTTGAAGCAGCACAAGGACAACGCTAAACTACACACGGAGGATTCAGCCGACGAGTCTGCCGAGCTGTCCATCCTGCCCGTTAGAGCTAACGAGGTGCAGGACGGCGAGACGCGCCAATGAATCAATGAAAGAAAATGCCCACACAAATCTTCAGTGCACCCAAATGGATCCTTCACCTATGAATGGCATGAACCTGATTTGGTGATCACTAGTGCCCCCTCGTACTTCAGTTGTGATTTTCGAAGTGGTGGGCAGCTGTACGACTCTACCACACGAAAAGGCACAATCCTGACTGGATGTGCCTTTTTAATGCGAAAGCATTATATGTCTATGGAGCGGAAAATCCGGCGTCCGGTGGCGTTAACCGAGTGGTACCAAATGCCAACAGAGGAATAAAAGAAAGAATAAAATGTGCTTCCACGGCTGAGATTCGAACCCGGTGCTGCTGTGTGAGAGCCGGGCATGCTAGCTGCTGTGCTATCTCAGTTGCTTCGGAATGCGGCATTACTCTCCCTCAAAAGAAGCTTGTCCCATTACGGCAAAAGACGGCGTCGGCGTTGATGTGCCCGAAAGATGGGCATAAAAATATGTCCTCGGTTCAATGACATCACACTTCACGTGACGACATGACGTACCATGATGTGCGACGCCATATGATGTAACGTAAAAAAATATTACAGGGGCACTTAGGTATCGCTACGTGGATTGAATGCGAAAGCATTGCCATTCCTAACAATAGAGGAAAAAAAAGGAAGTGTCGTTAGGAATGGCAATGCTTTCGCATTCAATCCACAAAGGGATACCTAAGTGCCCCTGTAATTTTTTGTGTGAGTAGAGCTCAAATAAACGCCGTACGGTGCAGTATATCCACGATTAAGTTGCTGCTAGTCGTGAGGCTTAATGTTTCGCACCAACAATACCGTAGAGTTTTTCCTCGGTTGCGACGAAGCGCCACTGCGCTACGAACTTGCTAGAAATTTCTGCATATGCGACCGCTTTCTTCTGGAAACCTATGGTGACCTGCCACTCACTTTTGGCCAAAGAACAGTGAAAATACCAGATGTGAAAACAGCCATAACAAGCATCAAAGAAATCAAGATGGGGGTCATAGCATTAGCTTCCCAACGTGGCGAGACTAGCACAGGATTTCTGTTACTCGCCGTTTATAAGACAGGAGTCGACTTTTTCCGGTCTGATCTTGAAAACAAAGTTTGGTCCGGTTAATTTTGTAGCAGAAGGCCCGTGCTTTCCCGTTCGTGGGGTCATTTTCTCGGTTCAAAATATGATGCAGAGTCCTTCCCATAAAAATGCATGGGTGCCCGCTAGGACTCTTCGAAATGATTAAATTAACCGAGGTCGCGCTATACTCTGTTGCAACTCTAGAATAGCAGAAGCCCCTCCCACAAAGCCCTTCACTCTTTTTAATAAGCAAACACTAGAGAGGAGGAGAGCCGAGAGGACACCGCCAATCATGGCGAGCAAAGGGAATTGTGGGAGAGGCTTCTGCTTTCTATAGTTGCAACGGACTATAACAAAAGTTTACAGTACCATGAAAACAAAAAGACCAAGCATGCAGAGAAATTCGCAGGACTCAAGTGTAGCAGGGACAGAATAGAAAAAACTGCAGCTGCAATATTTACCCTTTAAATTTGCCTCGACAGCCCAGCAGAGACGACATGCTGGTCGTCAGCGCCTGGAGGGCCACCCCCTTGTACTGGGAGCACATGTAGCCTGAAACAAACAACAAACAAAAAATTAAATGCATGAACAATCCGCACATGCTGTTATTTTGCTTCATTGGCCGCTTCAGAGAAAGCAAGCATGCACACCGTTGTCCAACCATGTCGACTGCTAGCCGAAACTTCCTGCCGCCAGGATTAAGATATTGCTTGCGCTATAAAAACACAATTACACACTACCCAGCTGGCACACTGAAAGTTCAAACATTGAAGAAACTAGCTCATAAAACTTCAATGTAAGAGCTACACCTTGTGGACGCTACACAAAAGTATGTTCAGTCTAAACCTTGGTGCACTGCAAGGCTGCTTTACCTCAGCCAGTTTGGAAGATGTGGAGTTTCATTCTTTTCAAGATATTGTGCCTGAAAGTTAAAGTGACAAATTAACTGGGTTAAAATTTTTTATTCGACACCCGGCCCAAATATTTAGGAAGTATACTAGTGGGTTAATTTCTAACTTACCATAATTATTTTTGGCATCCTGAAGGCGTCGCTTCAGGGTCCAGTTTTCATATTGGATCCACCTCACCCTCACAGCTGCAGCCACACTGAAATGTTTGCAAAGTTTCAGGGAGGGTAATTAAAAGTCGGCAGTTTCTCTCGAACACTGCTGTCACAAATTTCGTCTCTTTTGTCATTTTGTTCTGTTTAAGGGTGGTTCAGGGGAGGGAGGAGGGAGGGGGGGTTCAATTACAATCCTCGCACATGTTTACCTGAGCGCCAAAGGCATGAGCTCGGATGAGACTAATGCCGGCCGAGCTTCAAACCAATGGGAAGAGGAAGACGAGAAGAAGGAAGTGGGACTTGGAGTGTTTCAAGTTGACCAACCACGAACCCGTGACAACCGCATAGGTCATTCAACACACGTCCCATACCGCTCAAACACTGTGTCGAACTGCATTTTGAAGTCAGTCCCGCTTCCAACGGTGTATGAACAGGGGCATTCATTTCTTGGCATGCCTTGAAATGAATCGAAGTGACGCAAGCTGGGAACACACTGCTGCTGCTTCATTTGGGAATAACTGCGGCCCTCGGCTAGATCACATCACAGTTGCAAAATGAAAGAGAAAAAAGGCGAAAAGGAACAATTGCTTTATAAAAAATTCTAACAGAGAAATGTAAACCCAGTTAAATTCTAGAAAGTCAGGGGACCGAAGTTTGTCCTAACAATACCATCCAGTCCACTTCCATAACTTCAAAACAAAAGATGGCTATCCTCTTGAACCATTTTGACTGCAAAGGAATATTGGCTCTGCATGAACCGAATTCCAAGGAAGTCTAACTTCTGAAATGTAATGAAGTATGATCAATGTAATCAATTTAGAGTTGGACGACATCAGTCCACTGCTAGACCAATAAGACATTTTCTAAAGCAAGGGACTGAAAGTAGCATTAGGAATTCAATAAGTGCTCTGTTGACATAAGCTACACTTTCTCGGACCATACACAGAATGAGTGGCAACTTTTCATTATGCTACGCACAGATCCAAACATAAGGACAGATAAAGCAAACCCAACTAGTTAAAAAAAGAATTAAAAAAAATTATCTTAACGAGCAAACGTGTGTTGAGAAAATAGGGAGTTTTAGAATACCGGACGCTACTTTACCGCGCGTTACGGACGGCAAAATAGCGAGGATTGCGGCGAAAAGTTTTAGAATAGCGTTTCTCTGCCGGGGACCCCCAAAACGCAAGCATCTCGCGCTTAAAGCGCCACCAAGATGTCGCGACAGCTTTTATTTGGAAGTTAGAACGTTATATCTTGAAAATTAAACAAGTTTTTCGTCTAGAGTAACATTTTTATAGTTCTTTTATACTCAATGCCGCATGTTTTGTTTTTGTCACTGCCAAGCTGCTCTGTTGTACTTACGAAGCCCAGACGATCCACTACCCAGGCATGCATGTCTGCCGCGATCGTAAGTAGAGCACTGCACGGGCCGGAATTTCTAGGCTGGCCCGACCCGGCCCGGTAGAGGCACGGCCCGGGACCGGCCCGAGCCCGATAGAATATTTAATTTCTTGGCCCGGCCCGGAAGAGACACTGCCCGGGCCCGGCAGAATTTTTAGTCAGAAGCTCGAGCCCGGCCAGAGCCCGAAAAAAACGTTTTTTAACATAAGCCTGAGCCCGGCCCGAGCCCGACAGATTATATACATGAGCACGAAAAAGTTTGCAGGCTTTAATCTAAAAACTCTCTAAGCATAAAGCGAGCATATTTGATTTAAATTTATTTTAAACTTAAACCGAGTTATTTTTTTTTTTTGACACGATAAATATTTTGATTTTGACGACGATGTATTTTTGAGAATATGGGCGAAATATGCACTTCATAAGTAATTTTGAGAAAAAAAAACTGGGCAATATTTTATTTATGCATTTCTTGAAGAGATGTTGGACTTT
>JAZHYW010024877.1:0-13788 GCA_037355805.1 Ixodes ricinus | reverse complement strand
CTGGACGGAGGCTTTGCTTGAGCACTGTACATCGGCTCGTAACAAGCAATGCCTCGGCGGACACTTGGGTTGTGGCTCGTCTCCAACCATTGCGGTGGTGGGACTAGCCAAACTCTAACAATGCCTGGAGCTCAGCACGCGTTTTCTTCCTTTCCAACCGCAGCGCGGGGTATGATTAACGTTGGCGGCATAAGACAGGCACCAGGCCACGTGGCCGCTTCTGGCTCCGAGTTGACGGAATGAACGATGCTCATATTTCTCTAATTGTTTTGGCGACTGCCATTGCCTAGAAAAAAGAGCAAAGCCAAGTTCAATCAGTTATTAACGTTAGGGAGGGATCCTGAGTACAATTTAGTGATTTATAAAAATCTTTTTATAGCGTCTTTAAGCAAAATACAGAGGGGGTCGAAATTTGGGCAATAATTCGAGAACGGCGCTCGTGTGAGACTTACAGCGACTGCCAACGTTCGGCTGTCCCTCTGAGGTCACAATTTTTTTTTGTATTCCTTCCGTACACAGATGTAGTTCTATGTAACGTCATATTAAAAAGTCGCATTTAGTCATTTCAATACTGCTATTCTCGGGGACATCTTTCGGATGCAGTTCAGCAACAACGAAAAAATGTTTGCGTGCCTCAATGATGTAAAATTGGTCTTGCAACATTTTGTTTTGTACTTTCAATAAATACTGTTAAGAAGTAAACCCTGACGTTGATAGCTTGCGCAAATATCCATAAGTTTTCCCATCCGCGCAATAGCAGACACAGAAAAAAATAAAGGAAAGAGAGAGCTGTCGATCCCCTCCTCAACTCGCAAATTGAACAAGCGGCCACGTGATCTGACGCTAATTATATACCGTCAGTGTTCATCATAGTTATGCCCTAGGCGGCTAGGGTTTGGAAAGCAAAAGCTTGGTTGAGCTTCAGATATTGTTAAAGTTGGACTATTATCATATTAAAGTGTACATGAGCCGTTACCCAAATGTTTGGCGACGCTGATTGTCATGAACTCGAGCACTCGACTAGGGGTTATGAAAATCGCTTACGTCGCGGGGTCACGTCACTTTCGGTGCAAAATCGGGATGTCATGTTACGTCACGCTGTCAACAAGGTCAATACATCTAGTGACTTCCTCAAATTAAATCGAGTTGACGCAGTGAGTCACGTGACGTGAGGAGGTCACGTGACATCTTACTTGACAACATGTTTCGACATCATTACGTCATGTGACAACGTGACACATGGTTAATCATAGTGCAAATACAAAAGCGCCACGAAAACCCACAATTTACCAGACGTTGCAATTCTGTATATGACGATTTGATCAATAGATAGAAATACAGCCTCCAATTTTTTATTCCCATATGTTCATTTTGTGATACTAACAAAAAAGAAAAAAAATTAGCTTGAACCGTTTTGAACCGGTTACCGTTATATTTTTTTTCGGTTCGGTTCCGGTTCAGTTCCAAAATGGCGGCGAAGATTTCGGTTCGGTTCAGTTCCGGTTCGGCTAAAAATAACGGTTCTGTTCCGGTTTTCGGTTCGGTTCGGTTCCGGTTCGACACCCTGGTAGAGACCCTCTCATTATACCCTAATGCAGTTCCTGGTTTACCCTGCCAAAAAGTATTTCTTTTTACATCGCAAAGAAGCGGATATCCCCGTCATTCCAGCTGGTGTTCTCGTAGCTGCCAGTGTGGTGAATATTTCCGGCACTTTGGAGGGCGGTGGTGGTTAGCATATGATTTGCATAATTCCGAAGCTTTGGAAATGTTAATAGTGGGCGCATGTCCAAAAGAGGGCGCTTCCCGGTATTTTATGATATTTTTCATTTAGGGTTTTTTCAGAGCACTACCATTGCGCGACGCCCCTGAAGCATGTGAACATGATCTCGGCCCGCTCGCATTGCAGTTGCAAAACAGTGTTTTCAAACTCTATCTCCAGTGTTTAGTTTAACTGAACATTCCTTACATAAAATACTCTAGTTTCAGTAGTGACGCAGCGCTCACTTTAAGCAAAATGGCAATCCATGAGTTGCGCAGGGTGATAGAGCAGTTCTGCATTCTTCACAGAGCTTCCCATACCCCCATTTTGAACCCGACCGCTTACCGCTGAGAGTTGACAGTCCAATCATGCACATAATTCTTCTCGAAAGAAATAAATTGCTTTCTTCCAGTGCACCAACACTTGGGAAGAAAAGCATACGCCTTCTATACAAGGAATTCGATTAATGAATTAAACTATACAGTACATTGTTATATAATTTGTAGTCATATTTGAATATTTTCACAACACTGGTCAACCACAAGGCAAGCCGTTGCATATTTTGTGATTGACTGTCTGCAGCAGTAATAAGTCTCTGAGGTGTGGGTGCTGTATGGTCAACAGAGCTTCAAAGCACGGCAACGAACCTACCCCGTAGTGCACCCATCACTTCCTTTAGCACTTGGTCCAACGTGAATATTCACCCTTGAAACCCTACAGAACATAAGGTTTGAGGCATTGGTACAAGTTCCCCAATAATCCGAACCTTTCCCACTCCATAACCTCTTTGGTAAGCCCCAAAGAAACCTTTAAAGGGATACTACAACGAAATTTCGGCTCTTATTCCTTGGTCTATACGTGCTCTAAAAAGCAGTATCGCATCGGACGCACCATTGTCTTGTAGAAAACAAATGAACTGATTGGAAAACGAGTTAAACAAATATCAAGTAGCACCAGGTGGATGTCGCTAAAGCCTCGTTTGAAATTCACGTCTTAGCACATTGACAGGTAGTGACGATGCCTGTCTCGCCTAGAACAACAGAGTCGCGCGGCTCTATGAAAGTACGGCTCACAATGCCCGTACTCTAGTCCTGAACGTGATTACCAATTCCTCGCGACGATAGACTTGCTGTGGTTAGTTGCAGAGGCCCGATCGCTGGCGTGCTTTGGTCGCTCTGGTGGTTGAAACGGCTAAGGCATCCCGTTGACAAGTTTTATCTACACTTTGAAGACCTGCGCGTTTTTAAATCAGAGATGCCACGCCATTTTGCGGCAGAGGACTGCGGCAACTCCCTGATCTGTTGCGGCAAGCATATACATCCGTTCCCTCGCCGACACGCTATCCCGACACAAGTGAGTAGATAGCTAAGTATAAAACTGACTACTCAAGGGAGGTCTCGCAACTGGGGTCTCGGGGTTGACGGGGTGAGCCGCGGTGGTGATGGCGTTCAGTCCACGGGCACCTTAAATGGCTACGTTAAAACATGATCAACACGTTGACGTCACCAAGTGACGAAGCGCGTAATCAAGTCAGCGTCACCGCAGCTTTGCTCGTTCCGAAAGAAGCTACATCATGATTGCGCCGGACCAGACGTGACACTATGTCCACTGGCCGCTCTCCAAGCGCTTGCCAGAGTTGGCCGTTTAGAACGACAAATACAGCCATCCACTCAAAATACAATCGTGCAATTTACTGATATCGTGGATCATATTCACATAATGAGCCTACTTCTGAACACGAGGGGTTTATTTCGAATTTAGTTGGAGTATCTCTTGAAGGGGTTGTCAATTTAGCATGAACAAACAACTGCAAGTGGTGGTGCATACAAGTGCAAGGCTTGTTGCTCAATATTAAAAAAGCTTTTCCCTGGGCCCACAAAACAGCCGTTGCAATGCTGAAATGCTGGAAACAGCTGTGCAGCAAAAGTGTAAGATTTTAAAAAAAAACGTATCCTAAGTTTTCTGCTGTTATTCAAATAGGATTTATAAAAAGCTACATTCAAGATAATTAGTAACCATACTTCATATGATAATTGAGGGAGCTAAGGAACATAACAAATGTGATGATCCTGTATGTTGTAAGCCTAACAGAATGTTAGGCCGACAATGTTGCTATACTTTGTGCTTCATGCAGCCTGCGCAGTTCAAATACAATGTTTACCGGCTGTAGAGAAATTGATTTGGTTGCTTAAACCATAGGTATCATAAACACAGAAAAATATTCTAACGAAGAGATATTTAGTGCTTACGACTTGTGCGTGCCCGAGAGCAGGATACTGCGACATTGTCACGAATGACAATTGATGAGGCGATAATAACTGAAGAAACTAAACGTTTAATGGGGCGAACTTGTGCCCAAAAATAAAAGGAAACAGAAAGATAACAACAGAGCGTCGCGGGCGTCGAAGGCGGCGAAGCAGCAAGATCGAACGCTGGGGCGAAACTGACTTTGGCTCGCCACGCGAAGCCCCTGATGTACACGCGTGGGCTTCTGGAATAATCGGCGTGGAAGGTTCGACGCGTAGAACGTTCGGGCCTAGAACAAACAACAATGTTCTTGAATTCACCAGAACATTAAACTGAAAGTATAAATAAAATTCACGGCAACTACCAGGAATCGAAACCTGGGCCTCCGCACGAAAGTCAAGCGCGGTAACCACTCGGCCACGCACGCGCTTGCTCGCCGACGAGCGTGGCATTACTCCTCCCTTTAAAAAGGCATCGTCTCGATGCCACGTGAAAGGCAACAAAACAAAGCAAGACAAACAAAAGAATGGAAAAACATGGAGGCTGGCAAAACACAATTCTATCAAGCGATGCACGTGATCACAGTTCACAGTCTTATTGCGCGTAGTACGGCTTGAGGCACACGACGTGGACGACTTCCGGTCGAGGAGGGCGGCCTGAAAAGTCCGTGCTCCGTCGGGCATCACCTCGTAGTTCAGATCGCCGAGTCGGCGAAGCACTTTGTAGGGTTCGAAGTAGCGCTTCAGGAGTTTCTCGCTTAGACCGTGTCGTCGTATTGGGGTCCAAACCCACACATGGTCTCCGGGCTTGAAGCGAACGTCGATCCGGCGATGGTTGTACCGGGTAGCGTCGAAACGTTGTTGATCTTGAATTCGGAGTCGCGCGAGCTGGCGAACTTCTTCGGCTCGTTGAGCAACCACCTCGGCGTCGGGTATCCCATCGTCAGCTGGCTCATGGGGTAGCATTGCGTTGAGCATGGTCGACACTTTTCTGCCATGCACCAGCTGAAACGGTGTTACTCCTGTCGTCTCTTGCACCGCCGTGTTGTAAGCAAATGTGACGTAGGGTAACAGCTCGTCCAAGTCTTGTGCTCTACGTCGACATACATTGAGATGTCGGCGATGGTTTTGTTCTGCCGTTCTGTTAGTCCATTTGTCTTGCGGATGGTACGCAGGGGTTCGACGGTGGCCGGTGCCACTGAGACGAAGGATCTCGTGCGTCAGCTGGGCCATGAACGATGATCCACGGTCCGCAATGAGGACTTTGGGGACGCCGTGCCGGAGGACAATGGACTCGATGAAAAACATGGCGACTTCCACAGCCGTACCTGATGGAAGGGCTTTCGTCTCGGCGTACTGTGTGAGATAATCTGTGGCGACGATTATCCAGCGGTTTCCCGACGTTGACGGCGGGAAATGGCCAAGTAAATCTATTCCAATCTGCTGGAACGGCGTAGACGGGGGAGCAATCGGATGCAGATGTCCTGACGGCTTCGTCGGCGGTTTCTTGCGTCGCTGACACTCGTGGCATGATCGAGGTGCAGAGGTGAACGGTCTTCGGTAGCCTTGGCCAGTAGTATTTTTCTCGAATCCTGGCGAGCGTCCTGCTGTAGCCAAGGTGCCCAGCCGTTGGGTCCTCGTAACAGGCTTGGAAGATCTCCTCTCTAAGGTCGGCAGGGATTACCAGTAGCCATGGCGAGCTGTTGTCTCCGAAGTTCTCCTTCGTAAAGCGAAGCGCTTGTCGGAGGGACGAAGGTCGGCAGGGCTCTCAAGAAGACACGGGGGATAGTACCCCTCGTTCTTCGAGGTGCTCGATTAGGGCGCGCAACTCAGGATCGTCTCTTTGACGTCGCGCCATGTCGTCGGTGTTCACCGCGCCTAGGAAGCACTCGTCGTCATCGTCGTCGCTGCTAGCGGAGGATGTCTCGACAGGCGGTGGCTCTGGACAGGCAACCGGCGTCGCAGTGCTTGCGGCCTGACTTGTAGACCACAGTCATGTTGAACTCTTGCGGTCGGAGGCTCCATCGAGCGAGGCGTCCTGACGGGTCCTTGAGGTTCGCAAGCCAGCAGAGCGAGTGGTGGTCCGTGATCTACGCGGAACGGGCTCCTGTACAGGTACGGGCGGAACCTCGTGATTGCCCATACGACCGCAAGACATTCTTTCATTCTTTTTCAGTCGTGTAGTAATTTCTCTCCGATTTGGACAGCGTCCGAAGCTTACATAGGCGATGACTCGCTCCGGTGCCTTCTTGCACTTGAACTAGTATTGCTCCCAGTCCTGCATTACTGGCGTCCGTGTGAATCTCGGTTTGGGCATCCTGATCAAAGTGTCCAAGGTAGGAGAGAGTCTGGAGTCTTGGCTTAAAGACCGACCAACGAAACCATATTCCGCAAGGTAGGAAAATGCCCGTCCGACCCTCCACTTTTCACCCTCTCCCAAAAGTCACGTGACGGCAGGGGCTTCTTTTGTGTCGGCTTTTCCTGTAGGGATAATCCTCAAAAAGCGCGAAATGAGCGGCTAGCTGCGAGCGCCACAACGACCTTGAGACGTCCAAATGTCTTCCCTCGTTGACGCGGGCGCGCTCAAGACCGAGGAAGCCAGCGCGACCGAACGCTTTTTCCCATGAGCTGCAGGCCCGACGCCGCTCGGTCGGTGGAGATCAAGGGGTCGTGGTATGTTGGGGTCGTTCCAGCAGCCGCTCTCTGGCAAAGCGCGGCGGCTGCTGAAACCATTCCCGTGTCTGCACAAGGATTGGCTTGCGCAATAAAGGGTTCAGGTCGTCGATAATACATTTCTTTCCGAAACATGCAAATCAAGTGGCTTTCCCCAATCTCTTCATTACTGTTTGAAACACATATCTCCTCTCATAGGTTGTTCTTTACATTTTGCACTATTTTGCGTATTTATTCGTCCTTACCTCTGCTTGATGACTGTTTTATAACTTGATAAAGACCTTTAAATATTGGCGCGGGCTATCGCGATCAACGCTGTACCGAATTTATCCAATATTGGACAAGACTGGCGTCAGGAGGGTGGAAGAAGCAAGCCGCAATTCTGGCTTCTAATAAAGACGGTGCAGTCCTAAGATAAGTCTTTGCTTCACCCGCATCCACAACGCCCCATCGTTTGCGCGATCACAACTTCTCAGTAACCTAGCTGTATACCACATTTTACTCATAGTTACTATAGATGTGGCCCCACAGGCATTCCCGTTATGAGCGAGTCGACTTTTTAACGACCGGCGACTCTCTGAGTGAGAATAAATATCACCTTCCCACAACAACCACCCCTTTTCTCTCCCCCCCCCCTTTTCCCGAGTTGGGGAGATATCAGGCCACTCCAGGAAGCAGCCTGCAGACTGCGCTTTTTGGCTACTCATTCTCAACACGTTCGAACGTGGAAGTAAACACATTGCATGAACGACGCCCAGTTTATTTGCAACCTAAATAATGTGGCTCTACTGTTGGGACCCAATCCATTTCATTATCAATCATTATTTGTTATGATTTCATGGTGAAAGTGTGTTCGTCGTGATGCCACAGAAGTGATCGATTCAAAGGGAGAAATAGGTCCTCGTATTTATTTTGCGGAAATACTCGCTCCTGTGATGCTCTAGTGCGTAAGGTCAAAGCACCCGAGGCAGTGCGAAATGCTTTACAACTGTCGTTGACGATGAAATAGTTGTGGGAAGTGCGTAAAATTGTTTACACCACAAAGGCATACCTAAACACAACAAAATATCGCAATCGCAAAAAAAAAAAAATCAGCTTGCGAGATTTGTTGCTTCCCCCCCCCCTCTCTCTCTCTCTATTTCGCGCCACTACCAAAAATAGCGGCCGAGCAACGAAATTCCACCAAAACCTCGCTTCTTGGAGAAAGGACACCAGGGTATATGGTAGTGAATCTGCCAGGGAGTTTGTAGAAATAATCGGCGACCATTGAATCTAGCCTTCTGAACAAATCATGCCCGGGATATTTCCATTTTCCATCCACGCGATTAGAAGGCAAGACCCTGGGGAATTTATGTGCACTAACATGCTGCTTCTAAGAGAAAGTACCAGATTTATAGTGCATGTCAATTTAGATGTAAATAGTTGAATCACTGTGCACAAACATTCGCGGCCTCGAGGATGACATGGAAGCATGGCGGAAAGCAGCTTGCTGGAAATAGAAGTCTCTATTGGATTGCACTGGTGTCAAAAATTATTACGTATTTTGTCTTATTTCTGTGCGAAAATAAAAACAGCGTTTAGAAACCGAACACTGTGCGTTTTGAGGAGCGCCGAAAGGACATAAAAAGCCGGGACAGCCTGAACAATACCAGGCAAGGCGACTTGCGTCACTCAGCTTGTCCTGGTCTCTTGTTTTTCCGGAGCCTTTCAAAAGGGGATGAAAAATTAGGAATCGATTGACCCGACTTGCCACATTAGAGCTGTTCATTTTCATTACTACAGGCTCTCTTCAAGCGTCTGGCAAAGTTCAGCTTGAACTGGTCCGTTTATATTTTCGGTTCCTTTCAAAAAGTGAGCTCTAAGCCACTGGACCAACCTACCACATTCATAATTTGCGGAAGCGGAGAAGTGGAAATGCGACAAAAGGAAAGATTCGCCCGCGTTATTTGAGGCCTATAGAAAAGCGGACCGGATGGAAGGGGGCCGAAATCTTTTCAAGAAACACACAATCTTCTCTACAATTCTGTCTAACAATTTGATATGAAGGTATACTTGGACGCCGACATTATTCGTTTAGGAATCGAGCGAAATTTTGTACCTGATCACAATGCGTCTACGACCACTCCCATTCGATGATTACTCATGTTTTCGACAATGTACATGAAGTGGTTTTCAGCGGTGAGGTTATAATCTGACTGCCGACCAGAGCGCGAGCCAGAAAGCACTACGGCTGCGGGCCGTCGCGCTCTGTCCCCTTCTTCTCCGTATCAATATAAAGTCAAAGAAACCAGGCGGAGCCGTCAATCGTGCTGGTGTCGGGAACCAGTAAGTCTGACCCTTGAAATGCAGGCGTGACGCAAAACCCAGAGGCGTCTCGTTACGCCCACTAACGTTCTTCCCCGGAGGCGGAGATTGTCGTTTAGAGGGCATTATCTTCTGAACGGATCCAAGTTACTCGAGCAAGCTCGCATTCTGCTCTCAAAGCCCCGCCACTCAAAGGTAACGGGCGGTGGTTCGAGAGGCGTGCAATCCAGTCTTGTCCAATATTGGATAAATTCGGTACAGCGTTGATCGCGATAGCCCGCGCCAATATTTAAAGGTCTTTATCAAGTTATAAAACAGTCATCAAGCAGAGGTAAGGACGAATAAATACGCAAAATAGTGCAAAATGTAAAGAACAACCTATGAGAGGAGATATGTGTTTCAAACAGTAATGAAGAGATTGGGGAAAGCCACTTGATTTGCATGTTTCGGAAAGAAATGTATTATCGACGACCTGAACCCTTTATTGCGCAAGCCAATCCTTGTGCAGACACGGGAATGGTTTCAGCAGCCGCCGCGCTTTGCCAGAGAGCGGCTGCTGGAACGACCCCAACATACCACGACCCCTTGATCTCCACCGACCGAGCGGCGTCGGGCCTGCAGCTCATGGGAAAAAGCGTTCGGTCGCGCTGGCTTCCTCGGTCTTGAGCGCGCCCGCGTCAACGAGGGAAGACATTTGGACGTCTCAAGGTCGTTGTGGCGCTCGCAGCTAGCCGCTCATTTCGCGCTTTTTGAGGATTATCCCTACAGGAAAAGCCGACACAAAAGAAGCCCCTGCCGTCACGTGACTTTTGGGAGAGGGTGAAAAGTGGAGGGTCGGACGGGCATTTTCCTACCTTGCGGAATATGGTTTCGTTGGTCGGTCTTTAAGCTCGTCGAATGCCTGCTGCTGCTCCTCGGCCCATTCGAACTTCTCGGCGTCCTTCGTTAGTTTTGTAAGCGGTGCGGAAATCCTTGCGAAATCCCGAACGAAGCGTCGATAGTAGGCACAAAGTCCAAGGAATCTTCGCACGGCCTTCTTGTCTGTTGGCGCTGGAAATGCCGCGACAGCGCGAGTCTTCTCGGGGTCTGGGCGGACGCCTTCGTTACTAACCACGTGGCCTAGGAACTTCAGTTCGTCATAGGCGAACCGACACTTTGACGGCTTCAGGGTGAGTCCGGCGGTCCGTATGGCTTGGAGAACAGCTCGGAGTCGTTGCAAGTGCTCGTCGAAGTTGCTGGAAAACACTACGACGTCGTCGAGGTAGACGAGACAGCTCTGCCACTTCAGTCCTGCCAATACGGTGTCCATGACACGCTGGAAAGTTGCTGGCGCCGTGCATAGTCCGAAGGGCATCACCTTGAACTCGTACAGTCCATCCGGGGTGACGAAGGCTGTCTTCTCTCGGTCCCGTTCGTCGACTTCGATCTGCCAGTAGCCGCTCTTCAGGTCCATCGATGAAAAGTATTGAGAGTGGCGCAGCCGGTCTAACGTGTCGTCGATGCGGGGGAGTGGATAGACGTCCTTCTTCGTCACTGCGTTCAGCTGCCGGTAGTCCACGCAGAACCTAAGCGTCCCGTCCTTCTTCTTAACCAGTACGACTGGAGAGGCCCATGGACTGCTTGAAGGTTGGATTATGTCGTCGTTCAGCATCTCCTGAACTTGCTCCTGGATCACCTGCCTTTCTTTAACGGAGACTCTGTATGGAGATCGATGCACAGGGCGCGCGTCGTTCTCGGTAACGATGCGGTGCTTCGCAACGGCGGTTTGACGCACCTTCGACGACGTCGAAAAGCAGTCGCGGTATTCGGCGAGGAGGTCAATCAGCTGCCGTCGTTTCGGGCCCGGAAGCTTAGGGTCAATGTCGAGCTGCGCCGGCGACGTACTGTCTTGCTGACGTGGCGAGGGTTCGTTAGTAATTACGGCGATCTCGGCGGAGTTTCGGAGTTCTTCGACGTGGCCAACGGCTGCACCTTTCGTGAGGTGTTGCGCTTCGTTTCGGAAGTTCGTCACGAAGACCACAGTGCGGCCATCCTGAAGTTCAGCTACGCCTCTTGCGACGCCTATTCCTCTTTCTAGAAGCAACTGGAGGCTCCCCTCGAGCAGAACTTCGCCGCAGAAAGCTTCGGTGATCCCGACGGGCACGAAAACACTTGACCGCGGCGGCAAGTTCACGTGGCTTGCGAGGACTCGGACCGCGGATGACGTTGCTTTGGGTTCCTCCGGTGGTGGGCCAGGTTTTCGTAGGGTCAACCGGTTTGCTCCGAGGTCGATGACGGCGCCATACTCGCAGAGAAAGTCCATTCCGAGAATAACGTCCCTCGAGCAGTCTTGCAGAACGACGAATTTCACAGGGCACGTCTCACCGTGGATCTCGACGCGAGCAGTGCATCTTCCGACTGGTGTAATGAGGTGCCCACCGGCGGTTCGTATTTGAGGGCCTTCCCACGGCGTTGTCACTTTTCGCAGGCGGCGAGAGAGCCTCCCACTCAAGACTGAGTAGTCTGCTCCGGTGTCCACGAGTGCTGATGCGTCGTGACCGTCGATAATAACGTTTAGGTTGTTGGACACCGAAGCAGAAGCGTCGTTGTAATGCGCAGCGTCGGGAGAGTGGGAGCGCTCCGTCGTTCTTGGAGGCTCTTTACTTCGGTCGTCTTCGGCAACGCCACCTCCAGGCGTTGCCGCGCCTAGTTTTCCCGGCGACGCAGGGGAGACAGGCTCTCTCGGCGGGGTCGTGGCGCTGGAGACGCTGAACGTCTGGGCGACGGTGAGCGGGACTCACGGCGGAGAGGCGGCGTAGAAGATGGCGAACGTCGGAGGTACTCCTCGATGTCGCGAGGGCGTTCGTCGTACCTTGGGCGCGGGTCGTTCGGGTGGAACCCGCGCAGTCCCAGTTGTCGGTAGGGGCATCGACGGTAAATGTGGCCGGCTTCACCGCAATGATAGCACAAAGGGCGTCGATCGGCCGTCCTCCACAGGTCGGTCTTTCGTGGCGCAGCTTGTTCTGGGCGGACGTACGCGCGATCTTCCTGGCGTCGGGAATACTGCGGCGCTGGATGTTCACGTCGGGGTGGTGCCGTGACCTGGCGGTGGGCTTGCGGTGGTCGTCGGGCCATGGCGGCGTAGGTCAGCGTCGGTTCTTCGGGTGCGGCCACGGTGACAGGGGCGTCTGGTAGGATTGCTCGCTGAACCTCGTCTCGGACGACCTCGGCAATGGAGATTGAGGCCGGGCGTTCAGCAGTCGGCAGGAGCTTCTTAAGCTCCTCCCGGACGACGTCGCGGATGATGTCACGAAGGCCGGGGATGCTTGGGCTGATGTCGTGGCCCAATGCAGAAGAAGCAGCGATGCTCGAGTGCCGATGGTAGTGGCTGGCTCTTGCGAGGAGGGCACGTTCCATGCTCGTGGCTTCCTTGACGAAATCTTCGACGGTGGCTGGAGGGTTTCGGACAAGACCACCGAAGATGTCATCCTTTACGCCTCGCATCAGGATCCGCAGCTTCTTTTCGTCGGTGGCTTGAGGGTCGGCGCGAGCGACCAGGCGCAAAACGTCCTCAACAAAACTGGTGATCGTCTCGTTTGCGCCCTGGGTCCTCATTCGAAGAAGGTCCTCGGCCCTCTCCCGTCGATATTGGTTGGTGAACGTCCCTCTCAGCGCATCCTTGCAGGCAGTCCATGAGGTCAGCGAAGTCTCGCGATTCTCGAACCAGTGCCTGGCCGTTCCTTCGAGCGCGAAGTAAAGACTCTGAAGGCGGTGTTCGTCCGTCCATCCGTTGTGCTGGGCCACTCGCTCGTACTGTTGCAGCCAGTCCTCGACGTCTTCATAAGGCTCACCGTGGAAAGACGCGGGCGTACGGGCAGCGACGGGAAGGACAACGACGGGTGGAGTGGTCATCGTCGCGGTCTTCTTCTTTGATTTGAGCGGCAGGGGTCCGAGTTCTGGGGGTAGGCCTTGGTTACGGCGACTTGACCGGGCCTTGGTCTGGTCTTCTGCGAAGGGTAGCCTCCCGGGGCTGAGCACGTCACTTGGCGGGCGTGTTTTCGGAGGGGTACGGTCCACGGGCATACAATGCAATTACCCCGCACCTCCACCAAAATGTCACGAATGACAATTGATGAGGCGATAATAACTGAAGAAACTAAACGTTTAATGGGGCGAACTTGTGCCCAAAAATAAAAGGAAAAAGAAAGATAACAACAGAGCGTCGCGGGCGTCGAAGGTCGGCGTGACAGCAGAGTCGAACGCTGGGGCGAAACTGACTGCAGATCGCCACGCGGAGCCCCTTATGTACACGCGTTGGCTTCTGGAACAATCGACCTAGAAGGTTCGGCGACGTAGAACATTCGTACCTCGAACAGACGACAGAGTTCTCGAATTCACCAGAACATTAAACTGAAGGAATAAATAAAAGTTCACGGAATTACCAGGAATCGAACCTGGGCCTCCGCACGAAAGTCAAGCGCGGTAACCACTCGGCCACGCACGCGCTTGCTCGCCGACGCGCGTGGCAATATAGCGTCGGCCACGAGCGGCTGTTTGGCAACCATTCAATGCCTTCGCTCACCGAAGGTGCGCTTCAAGGATACCACAGTCATGGTTTCAATGCGGGTTGGTTTTGTGCACCTCCTTGGCCATGAAAGCAAGGTGTGCAGTCACTGTCGCCTCTACTTTACCATGACCCCAGAAGGCGATGCCTTTGATCTGCAGAGATGTTGCGAGTAGTAATCGTTATTAAACACAAGAGTGCAATAGACTTATTTTTGCTTGCTCTGCTACATCCATGAAGGGGATCGATTTAACTTTGAATAT
>JAZHYW010024872.1:0-144117 GCA_037355805.1 Ixodes ricinus | reverse complement strand
TAAGGAGCGATCGTTCCACTTTGTTTAGAAGGCGTTCATTTTGGAAGAAAAAATGACACTCGTTCAGGAGAGCAAAGAACCTACATTTTAGTCGCGAAAGCATTAACTGTCCCCGTAAGGCGAGCCGCACGTCATCAGCCGCGCCAAACGGCAGATAAATTCCCGAAGCCGCGACTGAGGCATCCCTGGCTTTGAAACCACCCAGAAAGCCACGCAAAAGCGGCATGGTGCTGTGAAAGCCGCCGCGCGTCGGACAGTTTCAGCGCCGCGCCACCCCATGGCGCTGCGTGTCTGCGAGGCAGCGGCTCCACCGCCTTCACGCCCGAGGTCAGCGCGGCGAGGAGCGCGCTCGCCTCGCCTCGACCGTCGACGCAAGTTACGCCGCAGGCGAAAGAAGCGAGCGGAGGAACGCGGCATGCGTGCTTTCGAGATTCACAACCCGCACGCAGCGCTTAGGGGCACCTCAAGTCTTTTTTTTAATATAAATTTCCTTGCTCAATGTAGCGGGAAAACTGACGGGTCATAGGCGGGGCCGGCCCTACGAGTGGGCGACCTGTGCGGTCGCCCAGACCGCCATCCAAATGGGGGGGTGCCGCCGCGCGCCCCCCTTTCGAATTTTGGTGGTTTATTTATTTTGAACACGGCGCCCGACACGACGCTGTATGCTCGATCGCCGTTCGTTTGTGGAATGTGGTTCTCGTCGCTGAGAAAACGCTCGTGTTGGGCCACTACTCACATCTGTACTAGCAACGTGATGTCGTACCTAGTAGACGGGGGCGTATAAAAAGGAGAGGAGGGGCGTTACGGCCGGAGTTTGCCACAGGAGCTTGATGGTGTAGGGCCGGCCCTGGGCATAGGTCACGTGACATTAGGCCACGTGACAAGTTAAGATGGATGTATAGGGCACGTGACATCAATTTTCCCGCCAATATGCAGGGAAACTAAATCGGTGCGCGAAGTCCGTGGAATTGGTTTCCCCGCTAAATTTAGGGTGGAGACTTAATTGGTGGATAGGTCACGTGACGTCAGTTTCCTCGCTAAATCCAGCGGGAAATGCACGGACGGTCAGGAAACATTTTCGGTGTAGGGGTTTCGTTAAAAAGCATCCCATGCTTTAAAATATTAAAAAAAATGAGAGCCGTTTACAACTCTCGGTAACGCCGAATTAGAGCGCAGCTCTTGAGGAGGAGGATGGAGAGGTACTGAGGGGAGGTATACCCCTCCTCCTGACCTCCTTATCCTGCCTGCTACTCGGCCACGGGGGATCACGTGACCCCCATGACGTCACGGGGATCACGTGACCTCACGGTTACGCCGACGGCGACAGCGACGCCGCTCGAGCCGGAAACGGGTGCCTAAGAGTTGCGCTCTAAAATCTTGCACCCCGTTTTGGACTCCCTTTTACAAAAATTCTTGTAGTTCATGTTCCTTTTTAAAGCGATAGCTTTATGGGCGACACTTTGCAGAGATTTTGTCCTCGTCGCTTGTCGTCGCGGTGCGCGCGGGGCAAATGGAAAAAGCCATTCTATTCTCTTGCCGGAAAAAAGATAGAAATCGGGACTTCCCGTACGCCGTTCGGCGTGCAGAGAGCGAAGAGGGCAGCACTGGCGTCCCGCCAGGGATCGCGCAACGAAGAAAAATTCGTCGTGTCGCCTGCTTGAAAGACTTGTTTTCCAACATTACTCATGTTATGCGAAATCCCACTTTGGTAGTGTCCAGTTGCTACGCGTAATGCTGGATGGTTTTATAAACTCCCGCCGCGCTTACCCACCTTATGGATCACTGGTGGCAGCAGTCAGTGGCATCCACGACGTTAACCACGATGGCTATGAGATTTAACCACGTCGTATTCCGTCCTCAGGTATGTGACGGCACCATTCCACACGCATTGCGCTACCGTGCTACAGCTATCGCTTTCGTTTCGTCGCACATTGTGGGCTATCTGCGACAGCGTCTCGGGTGAAATAGATGCTTTATTCCAGAGAATCCGCGCTGATATAGATCTCGGAGGGGGCGTAGTCCCTCGACTGATAACTGCGTGTGCGTGACTGTGCACTACGTCACATCTTCCTTTTTTTCTTTGAGTTTAATTATTTCATGATTAGGACTCTGGCATCGGGTATCTTTTTGGTGGTTGACGCAATCGGTCACTTCTGCGTAGTTGTGGTTCTGGTCTCTCCGTTCGTTCTGGGAGGTCTATGGTTGCCCTCGGAAGTGGCGGTGGTGCCGGCCTGAGGTGTTCTCTTGTCCGCTGCAGCTGTTGTCCCTCCTCAGTTTCCACGATGTACGCTCGCGGGGTGCTTGCCGTTTGTACGACCTTGGCAGGGGACCACGTCCTTGTGGGCACGTTGTACACCGTGACGGGAGAGCCAACAGGAAGCTCTTGTAGTGATTGTGTCCCTCTGTTGTAGAAGGAACGTTGCTTCTGTCTGATGTTTTGAAGACGCTGGCGTACCTCCTTGGGTGGCACGATCCTGGGCTGTAGGTGGCTGGCTGGCACAGGGAGCAGCGTTCTGGTCTGGCGGCTCATTAGTCGCTGTGCAGGAGATTTCAGAGAGGAGTCACGAGGAGAGTTCCTCCATTCAAGCAATGCGGCACAGAACCCAATGGTACCGTAACGATACCTCCTTAGGAGCTTTTTAGCTTCTTGTACAGCGCGTTCGGCCATTCCATTGGAGCGAGGATGGTACGGACTAGAACGGACGTGCTGCATGCCGATCTTACCGACAAAGTCCTCGAACTTGTGACTGCTGAATGGTGGCCCGTTGTCGGTGCATAGTTGCATCGGGAAGCCATGTGTTGCAAAGATGTCGGCGCAAGGCTGCTATCACCTTGTCGGCTGATGTCGTCTGCACCGCTCTGATTTAAAAAAAGAACGAATAAAAGTCAACAACAATCAAGTAGTCGGTGCCTTCGTGATGGCAAAAGTCGGCTCCTACAAATTCCCAAGGTAGAGATGGGACATCGTGGTTTAGCAGTGGCAGCCTTGCATTTCTAGGCCTGTACTTTTGACAGGTTTGACAGCGTCGAGCTACTTCCTCGATGTCGCTGCTTATACTCGGCCAAAAGACTACGGTTCGAGCACGTGCCTTCATCTTTTCTGCTCCCGTGTGCGCGGCATGAAGACAGCAGAGTACGTCGCTACGCAGGCTGGCAGGAATGATGAGGCGGTTGCTCCGAAACACGAGGCCATCTTGCGTGTGCAGCTCATCGCGGACGCTCCAGTAGCTGCGAAGCTCTGGAATGACGTCTGCCTTGTTGTCAGGCCACTGCGTGCTTGTATACTGGCGAAGTTGGACCATGACTGGATCTCGGTCTGTTTCTTGCCGGACTTGACCCAGGCGCCTGTCAGAAACTTGAAGAGAGGCGATGGCGTTAACATGGAAATGCGCACACTGCTCCTCCAGCTTGGCTGTATTCGGAAAACGCGATAATGCATCTGCAACGAGGAGCTGCTTTCCGGGAGTGTATTTGACGGTTATGGGATATTTCTGCAGGTTCAGGCGCATGCGCTGCAGACGGAGAGGGCATTGACACAAGGGTTTTTTTGAAAATCATCTCAAGAGGCTTGTGATCCGATTCTACAATGACCTCTGGTTGACCAAAAGATAGTCCTGGAATTTCTCACAGCCATGTACAATTGCGAGCATCTCCTTCTCTATCTGCGCGTATCTTTGCTGAGCGTCTGTTAGCGATCGTGATGAATACGCCAGGGGGTGCCCGTCTTGCAGTATCACTGCGCCAACCCCAGCTTGGCTGGCGTCGACCGATAGAGTGATCGGCTTGCCCTTCTTGTAGTAGGCCAGTACCGGAGCTTTCGCGAGGGCTTCGCGCAGTGCTTCGAAACTTGCCTGATGCCCGTCTTCCCAAACCCATGCGACATTCTTTTTCAAAAGTTCTCGAAGTGGAGCTGTTAGTGCTGACATGTTCGGTATAAAGCGGGAGACAAAATTCACCATACCTAGGAAGGTCTGTAGCTCCTTCCGGTTGTGCGGTGCTTGCACTTGCAGAATGTCTTCCAGCCTCCCTGGATCAAGGCTCAGCCCGTCCCGTGTGAGAACATGTCCGAGATACTTGACAGCTGTCTGAAAAAAACGGCACTTCTTGCTGTTCAGCTTGAGGTTGTGCTCTTGACATCGTTGTAGTACCTTTACTAGATTTTCGTCGTGTTCGTCTTTAGATCGTCCCCAGACGAGGATATCATCCATGACTACTGCGACGCCTTCAAGACCCTCTAGTACTTTGTGTATTGCACGTTGAAATATTTCGGGTGCTGAGGAAATACCGAATGGCATGCGTAGGAATCGGTAACGACCATACGGCGTACTCATGGTGCAGATTTTGGAGCTTTCCTCGTCCAATTTTAACTGCCAGAAACCCGAGGCGGCATCTAAGGTCGAAAAATACTGTGATCCACTGAGTGAGGGAGCGATGTCTTCTAGCGTAGGCATCGGGTAATGTTCCCTTAGCAGTGCTTTATTCAATTCCGAAGGATCGAGACATATGCGTACCTTGTCGTTCTTAGTGACCACGACCATGTAGCTGGACCATTCCGTGGGCTCTGTCAGTTTGGCGATCACTCCTGCTGCTTCCATACGGTCCAGTTCCGCCTTTACTTTCTCCTGGACTGCAAATGGAACGCGGCGTGCTGGCTTGACCACCCCTTGAGAACCTGGCTTGAGCTTCAGGTGGTAGACGAACCCTTTGAGCTCGCCTAAGCCCGTGAAAACGTCTTCGTAAGGGACGGCCGCGGCGTATAGGTCTTTTTGCTCCACTGAAGCTATCCGACGAAGCAAACCCAGTTTTTCTGCAACTGCGCCGCTCAAAGTTACAGGTACGTTGTCTTCCACTACGAAAAATTCTGCATCGAACGTTCCGTCGGGACCGGTCACAGACGTAGTTGAATACGTCATGTTGCTTCCTTCTGAAAGCCGAAGAAAGTGTTCAAAACAACGGCACAGCTTTCTGGTATCTTCTTTGTTATCTCTTGCAGCTGAGCGCTTGACATGACTGAGCAGTTCGCGCCCGTGTCGAGCTTGCAAACAATGGGCGTTTCCTCGACATTCACGATTGCTGTCCAGCTATCGTCTTTTCTGCTGCGTTGTGATAACGCTTCTAACCAGAAATCGTCCGTCCGGGCTTCAAGTGACGCAACTTTTTTCTCGCTCGCGGGAAGCTTCGTAGTCTTAGTTTTGCATGCTGTCGCGAAATGATTGCGTTTGCCGCATTTCTTGCATATCCGTCCTTTTGCAGGGGCATGCTTCGCTGTTGTGATGCTCCCTCGCGCATTTACTACAGCGACGGCTTTTAACCTGTGAAAGTGCGTTGACTTCCGCGTGACTTTTCGTACGAGATTGGATTTCGTCGCTTGCTCTTTGCCATGTTCGCGAGCGCGGCACATCTCGACAGTTTTAGCGAACGACGCATTCTCAGAAAGAAGCTTTTCTTGGAGTTTCTTGTCTCTGAGCCCGAGAATAATTCTGCTTCTTAGCATGCGTTCTTCCAATTCGCCAAACTCGCAGCTTTTAGCGAGTACCCGCAGCTCCGTTAACCAGTCGTTAAAGCTTTCACCGTCTTTCTGGTCACGCTTTGCGAAACGGAACTCGTGATAGGCTAGATTTAGCGCTGGCTTGTAGAAAGCTTCAAACTTTCCTTTAAGTACTTCGACGTCGCTTTTTTCCTCGTTAGCTTCAAACACAAAGGTGCTATACGTTTTGCGTGCGTCTTCTCCAATACTGATAAGAAACGTGGCTGCCTGTACCTCTTTCGGCTGCTGGTCCAAGTAGGTTGCAGTTGCGAAGAGCTCGAACTCTTGTCTCCACGTCTTCCAACTCTGCCAGACGTCTCCTGTTGTATCCAGGGGTTTCGGGGAGGCAGTAGCGTGGTGACTGGCAGCTGGCGACGTTGTTGGTCTTCGAGCGCCATGTCTCTGGTCCGGTGACTGCTCCGCCCGGGCTAGCGTGCTACCCGGTGGCTCTTTCTGGTGTCGGTTCCGTGCATTGGCCGTGAACCGCCCACTTCTGACACCATGTATCTACGACAGCGTCTCGTGTGAAATAGAGCCTTTATTGTGGTGGTGGTATCTTGTTTGGTTTTACGTCCCCTAGGTTAGCCTAGCAATTTGTGCTGGCGTTGGCAGGGGACGAGCCCTAAAAGGGCTATTTGTAGATCATCTCCCTGGAGCTGTTTGTCTCCAGGTCTGTTCATCTTGCTCTTGTCTAGAGTCGCGCCGCGAGTCCCGTACTGCGGAGAAACTGTAGGAGCACCTTAAAAACCTTCCGGCATCCTCTTTTTGCTCCTTGTGGAAACAGCAGCTCTTCCGTCGTTCGTTTGCTTCCGATGGCCAGTCTGCCATACATTATTTCGCGGCTTCTGTCATATGCGGGACACTCTGTTATGACGTGCTGCACTGTTTCCACGACTGGGCAGTTGTGGCACTCCGAGCTGCGCCGTCTTCCCATCTTCTGCAGGTAGTTGTTTGTGAAGGCCGTTCTCGTACGCAGGCGACGCAGCAGGGTAGTTTCTGTCCGAGTCAGTCCTGTAAGCGCCCCTTTGGTAGCGCCAGTTCCTCTTCCTCTTCTAGAAAGTGCAATCGTATGCACTGTGCTGCCTGTCCCGGATCCGGTGGCGTTGAAATGGTTGGAGCCTCCCCATGAGCCGCCGTTGCCAGTTTGTCAGCCTTTTCATTTCCTGTTATTCCCACGTGACCTGGAATCCATTGCAACCATGTCTCAGTTCCGTGTTTTTCCAGATCCCCAAGTGCTGTCCTTGCTGCTGTGGTGGCTGGATCTCCTTGTGCTATGTTCATTATCCTCTGCAGCGCCCCTTTGGAGTCTGTGATGACTACCATTCGCTGTGGCGGCAACTTCACGGCGATACGTAATGCTCTGTCAATTGCAACCATCTCCGTTGTAGTGGACGACGCTGGTGCCGAGAGCCTTCCGTTCCATTCTAGCCCGATATTCGGAATGTACACGGCTACTGTACTTGATGTTCTTGCCCTGTTGACGCTGCCGTCTGTGTACACCTGCAGCTTATCTGAGTGGTTTTCTTCCAAGTGATTCTCAACCACGGCCCTAACCTGGTGTATCGTCCCGTCTTTTTTGACCTCAGGTACTTGATATTCGTGTCGCAGTCCACTCTGACGATGTCCCACGGTGCTACGCTTGCATGCCTTGTCACCTGGGGTAGTGGCAACGTTAACTTTGTAAATTCTTCTGTCGTGCTGTTCCACGAGGTCTTTTTTCGATTCTGAATCTGTTCTAGAAACCACCTCTCTGAGGTTGTGGTTGCTAGTCTCGCCAGCTGGAGGAGTCGTCTTCTGCCGGCCTGTTTCATAAGAGGCATCGCCGCCGCCTCGCTGAGGACCGCTTCGTTCCCCGCGCTTCCTGGGACTCCCAGTGCCGTCCGCAGTACCCTCCTGTGCATAGCTTCCAGCTTTTGGACGTCCGACTGCGATGGTGTCATGTAGGGCAGCCTGTATAGCGCTCTTGATGTCACCAGCGCTGTGTTCACCGTGAGGATGGTTTTCTCCGAGCTTCCCCAGGACGTTCCAGTCAGCCTGCGGATTGCATTTGCTGCGGGCCGACAGGCCTCAAGCAGCCCTTTTGTGGCTTGGGCCCACTGCAGCCGGTTCTGAATAATAATTCCCAGGAACCGTTGCTTTGGGACTCGCTTGATGCGCCTTCCCGCCAGCATTACGTCCCCCGGGTGGAATCTCCTTCCATTTCCACGTACTGCCATCGACACTGCTTTTTCCGTGGATACAGAGAGACCGGACTCCACCAGATAGTCGTCCACCGCGTCGATTGCTTCTTGCATGCTGCGGATGATCTGGCTTGTGTAGATTCCTGCTGTCCACAGGCACAGGTCGTCTGCATAAATCGATACCTGCACCGGCAGTGTTGTTCTGGGAATTGCCTCTGGGAGCCGAGCCATTACAATGTTGAACAACACGGGGCTAAGTACACTCCCTTGTGGTAGTCCTTTATGTAGGGTCCTTGGGGTAGACGTGGTGTCGCCGGCCTTTACTTGGATGACTCGGCCCGAGAGAAAGCTGTCCAGGAAACCTTGAATCCTGCCTGTGAGTCCGATTTCTGTAAGCCTCTTCAGAACGACCGATCTCTGGACACCTTCGTACGCTTTTTCCACGTCCAAAAACGTCACCATCGTGTTCCGCCTACTGTTCTTTTTCTCTTCGAGGTCGCTGGTTAGGTCCAAGATGCTGTCCTGTGCTGTTAGTCCCTTCCTGAATCCCGTCATACACGTTGGGAGGACGTGATGCTCCTCCAGATACCAGCTCAGTCTCGCCTGGACCAGTCTTTCAAAGAGCTTGCCTACACATGATGTAAGTGCTACTGGCCGATATGACGTAGTCTTTGTTGGGGGTTTTCCTGCCTTTAGAATCGGTACGATGTTTGCGGTCTTCCAAGTCTCCGGAACCTCCCGCTGTTCCCAGATGCTGTTGAACCAGTTCACCAGTGGTTCCAGTGAGTCCTTTCCTATGTTCATCAGGGCCTGATATGTTATCCCGTCGGGCCCCGCCGCACTCTTTTTCCTGCATTTTCTTAGAGCACTTTGCAGCTCCGCCACACTAAAAGCCGCATCCAGGGGTCCCTTGGTCATATTCAGTACTCCCGGTCGTTCGGGGGCTTCTGCCGGCGCAAATAGTCTACACAAATCGTCGGCCACTTCTTTCGTTGTCTTTTTTAACGCCAATGCAATTGTCTGGAGAGGGTGTCTCAACCTTGCTTTCCCCGTCATCGAGTTTAATGCCTGCCAGATCTTCGCCAAAGAGGTGTGCTCGTTAGAGTTCTGACACATCAAAGCCCAATATTGCCTTACGAGCGCCTTTGCATGCCTTCTCATCACCGCAGACAACCTGTTAAAGGTGGTCTTATCTTCTGTTTGCCCTGTTCGTCGGTACTTCCGCTGAGCTCTGTTCCTTGCTGCTTCCATTCTTAGCAGCGTCAGGTCTAGCGTCGGGAAGGATTCTGGTAGCGTGACCCATGTCGTCGCCTCTTCCAAGGCTTGCCTGATCGCCTCCTCTATGTTTCCTTCTGTCAAGCTAAGAGCGTGGCGGAAGTTGTCCCAGTTTGTACATGGCCTCTTGACTTTCTTTGACCTTTGGCAACCCTTGATGGTGATGTTAATCGGAAGGTGGTCGCTTCCTCTGGTGCTCGCGGCCGTTTCCCACCTTAGTGGTATGGACGGCGTGTGTGCCGTGACATCAATGGCACTGCAGCTGTTTGGGGGCCTTATGAAAGTAGGGCCTCCATCGTTAGCTATTACTAGCTCAAGGTCCTCAAAAGCTGTCATGAGCGCTTCCCCTCTTCTGTCTGTTTTGGTGCCTCCCCATACCGTGTTATGGGAGTTAAAATCTCCGCAGATGATCAACTCATCTTTATACTCCTCTCCCCAGTCTCGAATTTCATCTGCCGGCATTGGCGTGCCGTCCGGCCGTACGTACGCCCAGAAGTATGACTAGCGTTTGACCCCCGACCCGTACTCGCGCCGCCACAAACTCTGCTGATTGGGTGCACAGTCCGCTCGTTTCTACCTGCACGTGAGGCAAATCTTTGCGTATAAAAAGCGCCGCACTGCCATGTGGGAAGCTTGGGATGGACTGCGTAGTTAGTTTGATGTAACCCGGAAGCGACCGTTTCCCTGGAAGGCCCACTTCTGTCCACGCCAGTACCGGATATGGATTGCTCTTCAAGTGAATGCTGACTTCGGCGCGTTTTGCGGACAGTCCCCGACAGTTCCATTGCAGCACCGTTGGCAGGTCCCTCCCGTTGCCCACTCTCTGTTGTTGCCGCTGTCTCTCCAAACACCTCTGTTGTGCAGTCATCTTGCTTGCCTACGGCTTTTCTAGCGGCGGTTAAGAAAAGGCAAATAGGCGGATCATTTCTTCTGCCTTGTCTATGACGTACACAATCTGTTTGGCCCATTTCTGCGGCAGTCGATTTAGAAACTCTCTGACTCCTTTCACTGTCATTAGAATGAAATCCGGTATCGATGGTGCTTGTGAGCTTGGTGCTCCTTGCCACGACTCCCATCGTCCCTGCGTTGCCCTGCTGTAGTCGCGTTCGCCTCCAGGCCTTCCTTGCGTTCCGCTGCTAGTTGGCTCTGGACTCCCGCTGTTCGTATTCCGCTGCTCCGGACGAGTCCCCTTCGCTGTTTCCCCTGCCTCAGGGCTGCCCTGTTGAACCTGCTTCCCCATCGATTTTTCATTTTCCTACGATCCCCTTGTGCCTTTTTTCTGCCCTCATGCACCTGTTTGGCGGCTTCCTGGAAGGTTAGGTTTTGGCTCGCCTTCACGCTGCAGATCTTCTCTTCCTCTTGAAGTTTTGGGCATACCGTTGCCGTTGCGGCGTACGGTTCTTTGCAGTTGACGCATCTTGGGATGCATCCACCGTGGTCGCACCTCCCTTCTGTGTGTTTTTCCGAGCACTGCCCGCATACGGCTTCATTTATGCATGTTGCCGCAACATGTCCGATCCGGAAACATTTTCTGCATCTAGAGTGGCCTCGGTACAAACGGCCGTACGCTGTACCTCACTAGTCCAATTTTTACGTGCGCCGGGAGTGTATCGCCCTCGAAGACAACTTTTACGCTTCTCGACACGCCAAACCGTCTCGCATACACGACATGCACTCCGCAGTCAATCAACTCGACTATCCTCTCCATCGTGACCGTCGTGTCTGCATCTCCGATGACTCCCGCCCTTGTGTGCTTTGCCCGAGGGAGAAAAGCACGTACTGGGATTCCGCAAATCTTGTTCGTAATTGAGAGGTCCGACACTGCTGCTTCCGTTCTCGATTCAATTGCGATTATGTTCTTCTTTAAGCTGACCCGAAATTTCCTTTATAAGCTTCGGCGCCATCGTCTCCAGTTCATCTGACAGGCGTTGCCAGTTGAGCTTCCTTAGGTTCATCTCCGCCTGGGTCGGGACGACCAGTACCGTTCGTGAGGTTTCGGAAAGGTGCACTTTACCTTGGCTGTGTTGTGAGCTGCGCTTTGTCTTTTTCTTCCTCCTGTCGACCGTCTCGAAGTCGTCATCGTTGTCTTCCGTGTGTCCCATGCTTGCGTCTTCGTTGCCAGCCTCGTCCTCAGACAGGTTGCTGTAGCTTCCACTGAGGTGCCGCTTGGCCGGGATGGCCGAGATGGCCGATGCGCCCTCCGCCGCCATTACCTCCGTAGACCCCCCTGCTCGTGATTTCTGCCCGCCGCCCCCCACGAGGGCGTTATAGCTCGCCCTCGACTCTTCGCGTCGTGACCGTTTCGTGAGAGCCCAACGCAGCACCACCGACACGGCCACCCGCTCACGGGACCGCCCCTTCACCACCGCCCCCACCGCATTTGAAACCAAAACAGTCGTCCGTTACGCCGAGCACAACTTATCACGACCGCTGCCACGATACGACCGGTTCAGACTGTGTCAGCCCTTTATTCCAGGAAATCAGCGCGTCTGATCTCCGGATGGGGGCGTAGTCCCATATCGACTGATAAGTGCGTGTGCGTGACTGTGCACTACGTCACAGTCCTCAGGTATGTGACGGCACCATTCCACACGCATTGCGCTACCGTGCTACAGCTATCGCCTTTCGTTTCCTCGCACATTGTGGGCTAAAAATACGATTCTTTAATATTCTGTCGTATGTCGTCCATGTTCATTACGATATTTCTCGTTGTTTTACCTTTTTTCTCAATACATAAACGTGTTAGAGATGCCATCCTGCATAAGATGAAAATGTAGGAAATCACTCGCGCCTTCGGGGAAAATTGATAAATAGAAAGGACTTCCAGAAGACACGAATAACAACAGTTTTATTTGCGCTTAATATATATATTTATAGGTATGTATATATACAATATAGCAACGTCATTTCAACAACCAATGCACCGGTCGCAGTGCATGCACGTAGATAATTGTGACAAGATGCGATATCGCCACTAACAAACACGGTTCTAGTCACGTGCACACATCACGCGCACGCACACTCACGCGCGCACATATAACAAAGAGCGCCCATAGAGTTACACTCACACACGTCAACGATGACACGTCCACCTCAAAGTGCAAAAAACATTCGGCGGTCACGCGGTGGTACAAAGTCCTCGACATAACGCATATATTGTGCCGTGTCTTTAAAGTTTGATTCGCGAATAGAAAAAGAACAAGATAATCTCCGCGTATCTCTAAATCGGCAACTGATTATGCTTCGGGAATTTTTTTAGATTCGTAGATTCATCGTCGTTACGGTGTTTCTCTCAGAAGTTCGTCTGCGTTCTTGCACAGGGGTTGCGATGATGTCAGAACGCCGAGTCTCTTATTGGCTGAGTAGCAGAAAAATAGTGGGTAGACCGGCCAATGCATCTAGCCATTGAGGTCTACCCACTATCCTTTCAATCAGAGCCAATCAGAGCTCGGCGTCGTTTTGACGTCACCGTGACTCCTGCGCAAGAACCGGACGACTTGCTCCCCGTATAGCGCCCCCGGCGGACGTCCGGGTTCAAAGGTATTATGATAACTAGCAAACTAAGTGGCCCAAGATTATCAGATTAGCTTCTTTGAATGTCCGTCTTATCCAGTGCCTATTTAAATCAAATATGTATTGCCCGTAATCAAAATGGGTTATACCACAGCCTCCTATAAACTGACAAAGCCTGGCAGATCGCCACGAGAAGCGGCCGCCGAAATGGAAAAGCTGAAGTGGCAGGCAACAGGTGAGAGGAGAGCCACGTGACTGGCGCCCCGTTGCGGCGAGACGCCGAAACACACTTCTCCTGAGCGAACAGGTGTGTTTCGGGTCCTCGCCGCTGCAAAAGCTGTGCGCTGACGTCCAGATTCCCCGAGAAATGGCTCTTTAATGCTCTGTGCTACCAGACCCTCGCACTTGAAATCTGTGACCAGCCATTCTATGGCTCCGTCGTCGAATTGCCAGGCTTTGTGAGTATAGAGGAGGCTATGGCTATACCAGCGCCGCCTAGAAGATGGCGTTGGTCATATACGACGGGCTACAAGTTCCTCGTTGGACTGACAGCTAAAACTAAGATTATTAGTTCGACAAAATCAATTTACCATCCTGCCCTGACGTTCCTTTCTCCGTGAATATTTCAACCCTAAAGAATCTCCCGCATGGTATCTCGAACGTTATCTTTTTAAGGGTGTAGCTCGCCTAAGGGCAAGGGAAATACGAGATCACGTTTGTTCCATTCGTTGTTAGTCTTACTCCAAAAATAGTTAAATAAATTGAAACTTTATACCGGATGTCATCCAGAAAGATTCCAGACTAAATTGACCGAATATTGCGGAGGTTCAACGAATGACGTAACCCACTAAGGAGCCTTTTCAACCGAACTATAATCGAATTACTTACAATTGAAAATTTTTCGTGGCAGTTTTTTTACCTATACACTTTATCACTTTTCCGTGTTTTCTTTTCCTAGCAATAAAATTACCAACTAGCGTAACTGGGAAGGAGATGCAACTGTCGCGCGCCTAATGGCTAAATTGAGAACTACACCGGCGATGGGGACAACAACACCATAGATTATTTGTTTGTGTTTAGATGCAGCGCAGAAAGCCTACGTAGCCGAACTTTGCGTCATCGTTCGGTTAGAGCTCGTGTTCAATCAGAGAAGCCGGGCGCGGATGCAGCACGCGTGTAATCTTTACTCGATTTTTCTCGACTGTGCGCAAGAAGCAAAACAAAAATTGCGCGCACGAGTCGTGTGTTTAATATTTGCACCGCGCTCAATCGAGAAAGTTTAAGTAAAGAGTCCGGGATAAACACGGAATTCTGGGGAAAACAAGCAGAGCCGTTTATACTGAGAGAGTTTGGCCTTCTTAAGGAGATTTTGACAGCCTGGCAACCACAGCAGCGTAGTCTGACAACCGGGGGATGACTACTTCCGTCCGCCATTTTGTGGCTCTGACTCATAGGAACTCTATGCGATTTCTCAGGAATAAACAAGACAAAAAAAGTAACGCCATTTTGTGTCACCGCGAAATCCTCTGGTTCTAGCGGGAAACAAGCTCCGCCCATTGGTCAAACTCTCTGAAAACAAGCTGGACATAGCGCCTTCTATGGTTCGATCAAGTATTTAGGTGAACCCGTAAAAAAGATAAAGTAATCGTGTTCAGTTTCCGCGTGAACATAATATTTGTTGGAACATGGCGCTTATACATACGTGTAACGTCAAAACAGTAAAACGTTGACTCATAATTAAAAAAGTAATACAAAAGTAACGTGCGTTACATTTTTTTCATCGGTGAGGGTAACGCGTTCCTTTTATTTGTGAGTAACGAGTAACGTATTTAGTTACTTATTTTCGGTAACGCCTACAACACTGATCACTGCCTAATAGCTTACGCACGTTGAAGGCCCAGAGCTAGCGGTCGCACTGCACTGGATAAATTTCTCACCTAGTGTGCTAGAGTGTCTCCATATTCTGGCAGACTAAACTGACGCACTCTGAACATCTAAAGTTCAATTTGCCTTAAAGAAAAATAAGATGTTTCACTTCCTCTTTCGAAGCTACAGATAAAAGCTACCGAAAAGTAACGATAACGTTTTAAATCAATCGTCAGTTAATTTTTGTGGTCTGTCCACCAAATATTACTTTTGCGAGCACGTGTAACTGAAACTGATTACTTTGTTTATTTTTGGACCGTGCACTAGAAATAGATAGCTTGCATTTCAACTTTTGATATATGACTTGGCATTATCTGAAGGTGAAACAAAAACACCACAGTTTTGAGAATACAATAACACAAACGAAAACCCGATTGACTGCGAAGCCTAAAGGGAAGTCATACAGTCCTGCCCCACGAGGGACGAGGCTTAGCAACCAGGAAAGCGAGAAGCAATGGTGGTGTCATCTGGCGGTAGAAGTCGAACCCAACACACTTTTTTTAGATATCGCTCATCTCGTTTTGTAAGTGAAGTGGCTCCTCCAACCAGGCTTTCTGGGGAGCAAACATGGATTCTCGTAAATTCTGTGTCGCAGGAGCACAATTAAAGAACCCTCCGTGGGTTGTCACGATGCACTCCATTGAACCCCTAACACATTCAACGTCCATTGTTAGTAAAGGGCATCGCGCATGTCAATTGGTACCAGCACCCGACTGCAAAAAACAACACTCTCTGAGTTCGACAGCTGGTTCGGCTTGCAAATCGACGCTGCGCTACCTTCGCTTTTGACTCGGGCCTTGGTCCCTGAACGCATGAAGTGATACCAGTTCGGTAAGCATTAAACCTGATTTTCGTTTTGCGGACGCTAGATATGACAAAGCAGAAACAGGTCAAAAGAATAAATGTAAGCCGGGGAAATCGGTAGAAATCAGATACTACGCAAGCGAAACAGAGAAAGATCCAACTACGACATCACGTCACTGAGCGTAGAAAGTAACGGCAAAGGTAGGGTAGCGGTCAGTGGCGTCGGAACACTACCGATGCCACTGGTAGCGTTGCACCACAAGCGATACGAGTGCCGTCGGGGTGCGAACAACTTCATCGACAACAAACTGAAAACGAAAAGACGCTCCTATCGATCCAAAATTCACAATCTAGAAACACACAAAGTGGGATCGCTAAGCTAGGTTTGATATCCGCTCTAAAGCACCTTTGCAACAAAACAGCAACACCACCAACAACAAAAATTTCGCGGAAGGGTACACGTTTAGATAGTCGAAGGTGTACCTCCTGGAAAACGCACACTGTCACCCTTTTGACCAGGGAATCACAAGCGTCGCTCACTTTTGATGTGGCATGATATCTCCAAGGGGAGTACGTTTATACTCGACTCTCAACAAAGGGAGCCAAGCAATTAATCGCAGAGTGCTGCTTTTTTTCTTTTTTTACATTTACTCTGGGGAGTTGTTAGTTATGGCGTACCTCTATGATATCATATAAAGCGCTATTGTGCTGCATGACTGCAGCATCCTTGTTTTCTGAGCCTAGGTGATAGTTAAAAGCAAACTCAACTTCATCTTTCGAAATATTTGGTTTTTACTTAACACATCAAAGCTGAACCCGAAGTAGAAACATCAGTAGACGTGTGGTTATTCTTTAACTCTTCAAGCGATAAACAGTCATATAGTATACATCGTACGAAAACAATTCACAATGTACGATGCCGATACAGCGTAGCATCCCAAACGAAACGACAAAGATGGCAACTTCAGAGGCGCCACGTTTCTGGTGGAAACGTTTACAACTGTCAACTTCACAGAACATGTCGTGAGATCGTTCAGGCAAGAGGTGGCCCTTTACCAGTGGACCTTGACTCTAACTAGGCCTATTCAACGTTTGCAAAATCACAGCCCAACGTGCGATCATCACAGGCCAGCACACGCATGTTCGTCACTTTAAAAAAGCGAGCAAAGCACGCGCCACACGCAGGAATGCTGAATAATGGCACCAGCCAGAAATATATTTCTGGAATGGTTTATAGACAACTCCCGACTTCCGAGGTTGCTACGTCACAACTACCAATTAAAAAAAGAACTACAGACGACGGCAAAATGTGACTACCCAGCGGTTAACAATCGGTAATAATGAGTCACTGGATCACGCGTACTCAGGATAAACAACCGTTTCAGCTGCGGGGATCGAAATGAAAACGGCAGTGAAGATCAGTGTGTTCGTGGTTCACTTTGAAGAAGGAATCGCGTTCTCAGGCACTATGCCCACGAAGCCCAAACCGATCGCTTCTGAATTGGGAACGAGTAATGAAAAGAACCTGAAGCACTCGGCTGGCACACTGTCCTAGAGTTTCGATTTCGGACAGCAGAGCGCAACTAATAATAGGGTCCTCTGTTGATCGAGGTACGAATGTCTCGTAATCTTCAAAAGTGGGATACTATGTAAACCTAGGCCCCCGTGTAGACAGTAATACTCCTGAATAATGAATAGAGGAGGCTGTCGTTCTCCAGTGCATTCTATATTGAGATAGGGACATTACCATGCGGCATTAGACTGCGTGCGATGTCGGATGGAAATTAAAGATAATAAACTGCTTTTGGATGACCGATCGACTGACTACGACTGGGGAGGAATAGCCCCGGCATTACAAGCTGGGACTACACTTATCCTCTCAACGTATGACCAGATGCAATTATAGAGAGTTTAGGTGAGCGTGGAGCTATCTGGTACTTGGAATTATTTTTAATTTGCTGTTTCAGAGCTTGCCACAGGCTTGTGCTTAGTTTGACAACGAAATCTCTTTGGCGCGGTATGTTGAATCAGTCATAGTGCTTGCAAGATTTTTATATGATACAACAACAAAAAAGATAAAAATTTCGGCAGACATTAGGAGAGTTTGACTGTAGTTTAGTGCAGGTTAAGAACAACAGAATAAGTTCCCCTCACAAAGCCCTCTACTCTTTCTGCTTTCGCAGAGCGAACGTTGGGTAGGGGGAACCGGCAATTTAGGAGAGCAGAAAGCTTTGTGGAGAGGGGGGGCTGGGGTCTTGCTAAGCTATTTTTAACCTGCAACAGACTATAGCAACACGGTCATTTGTATTCGCGTCACAGGCTCTTTCGGACGAGGACATGAAGACCATTATTTGGAAAACTGTGCTTAACCACAACACATTCGCTGAAAACCAGAGGTGTTTTTCTCATTTTCTTTTTTCGATGAGACGAAGGTTGATGCTTTGCGCTCTGATTTAAGAATTCATTTGCAAATAGGATGTGCGTGATTTATTCCAGCTTATTGTGAATTTCGCCCTGCCTACGCTTGTTCGATCAGTTCCAAATTAAAGACATATAGTTTTTGCAGACGCGGCTCAAGCGTTAGTTTTATCAACGATAACACTCGGTACATTAAAGGGATGCTGAACCTAAATTTGGATTTCGCAAAATAAGGCCGCATAAGCGTTAAACGGGACGCTACGAACTCCAAAACATCACTCATACATCAATATCTATAACGAATGGCCGTATTTTTGGAAAAGAAGGGCGCGACCAAGCGAGGACAATGACGTCACGATCCTCCTGGGACAGTTGGGAGTGAGGGAAGCGGCCTCGCTTCTCTCCTCCTAGCTTCGGTTCACCAGCTCCAGGGGTACCAAGCAAAGAGGCGAGGGAATGAGAATCGTGACGTCACATGTCTCGTCAGTCGTGTTTCATCGCGCACCTCTTTTCCAAAAATACGACCGTCCGTTAGAGATATCGCTGTGAGTGACGTTTTGGGGTTTTGCGGCGTACCGCCTATCGTTCCAGCCTTGTTTTGTGAGCTTGAAATTTCGGTTCAGTATCCCTTTAACGGAGGTGGTGTGCCCTTCACTTGAGGTTGATAACCCTGTCGCTAATTGAGCGAACAGACTTCATTTGTGCTGTCTCCGTGTTGACTGCCCCAGGTACTTGAAGCGATGTACGACTCGATGCATTCGCGAACATAGTATCCCATTCAACCAATCCGAAACGAATAATCGAGCTCAGTATTCTTGAATCACGTCTGTTTTGTAGTCTCGAGCTGGCGACACCACCCAGAACATAAATTTAGAATTGAATTTCATGATGCCACGTGGTACAGACCAAATGTCAAAGAGCATCGTCAAGGACGTCGTCCTCAGCATTAGAAACGCCGCGCCATTATGGCGTTTCTCAAGTCCTAGCTACTTCAGACTTGCTGGACATTGGGACATCATGATTGCAGCACTCAGGCATTCTGTAATAGAAGTAATTTTAAATTCTGGCCGGTATTAAAGGCAAGCAAAAACATTCGCCATCCTCGTTACGGTGTCATGATCCTAAATGCGAGTTAAATGAGTGAAGAGCTGTATCGGAAGTGTCGTCTCACACAGGAAGTGCACAATCTCCACCGGAAAGGAATACTGCCAGAATTAAGAGGAACATTCTTACCGGATGCGGAAGACGTGTAACCTTCGCGGTCGCAACCGGAAGCGGCCGCGAACGATTGAGGTTTGAGGTTTAGGTGGATTGGAAACAGTTCTTTCACGCGGTCATCAATAATGTCTGAAGGGTCATCAAGAAGGTCTGATGAACCACCAAGAACGTTCTGATGAACAATCAAGAATTTATGGCGGGTCACTAAGGAAGTCTGATGAACCATTAGGAATGTCTGATAGAGCACGAAGGTCTGATGCGCCATCAAGAAAATCTGATAGGCCATCAAGAATGTTTGATGAGCCATCAAGAATTTCTAGTGGTATCTTCGATAGGGGTACGCGGTCTTTCTTGCCACATATGTTTACAGCAAAATACTGCCGGTTCACGCTGTGTGTGCTACTGACAACACCTAATAGAATAGGTAGAAAATTTCGGAGCGTGTGTCGCTGAGATAGACTCAGATAAAATGCTCAAACGGGGGATGATCATAAGAACATGATGTGCGCTTGTGAACAGTTGATGGCGGCAATGCTCAACAAAAAAACCAAAACATTGCCATCTGTTTTTTTTTATTTGAGTGCGTGCGGTCGGAAAGATGATTAGTTCATTTAGACTTCGAAAGCACTCTCCGGGTGACGTGCTCTGTATTGAAGAAATATTAAAAATAGATAGCTTATGATCAGGCGCAATAAATTTGATGAGTTTATCAACTGAAGTGAACCAAACTAGTCTGCAAATACGACATCGAACTGAATTACGTTAGTGTAGTACATCGTGCCAGTGCCTAACACAAACGGAGAATGCAAGAACACATCTTTACCCCAAGCAAAATGATTTAATTTTGAGTGCAATATTAAAGCTCGACAAATATTTGGTTGCCAACTCATACGATTGTGTTAACGTCAATCATCGTGAGTTTGCATAAATAGAAATGATAAAACAAAAATATGTTTTATCCAAGTGAAATGCTTCCGGTACCTGACAATCTCAAGTTTTGGAAGTTGAAGGCAGTAAGTACCACAGCTTCCATACCCGAAAATGATATGATTAATTATTATTCTTCCCAAAAGCCTTCCAACTTTTGGCCCCGCATGGTGCTGGGCAGTGTTCATGACATATATCAATAACTGCGCTATCCTTGAGCTTTCCTTTAATCAACCCTGTACTGGATTACATAAAGAATGGGCAGGGTCAAAAGACGGGCTCTGTTTACTTTGTCGAGAGTGCTGCTGAATATTCGGTTGTACTTGTCAGAAATATATTTTACAACGTTCAGTTGCCTCAACTGTCAATCAATAATGCCTCAACCGTCAATCATTAAAATAATCAAATACCGACTGAAGGTATTCATCCGAAGTGCTGCGTGTCAATGCTTCGTATCAAAATAAACCGCTCGCGATACGCTCGGGTCAGCGAGCTTGAAGCTCGTCGGTATAAAAGCATAATAAACTCCTCCACAACCCAGCTATATTTTAGGCAAACAGGGAGTTGCATTGAAACAAAGTCCTATAATAGTCCCAGCAAATCCACGTTGCGGAAACTGTGCAAGGTGTGGCTTAACTAAGGTCATGCAACACCTTGTCGATTACATGGCCGTAGTGCTGGATTGTATACGCCACTGCCAACGCACAGATTTCACACGAGTGCCGACTGAACTGCTTGAACACGAGTCCCTGCCGTACGCTGGTGCAACTCCCGTATCCAATGTGTCCTCGCTGGCTTCCAGTAGGTGGCACAGAAAATCCTGCAGTACGGCCTTGTTATCCAGGAGGTGTTGGCCATGCCAACACAACCCAGAGTAATCAAAGCCTGTGAACAGCCTCATCTACCTCCATGGAACGTCATCCCACTACAATGTGGTGACGTCAATGTTCTAGTGCACGGTCTTTGATCATTCTAGGCGGTGCTGGTCCTGCCGAATTAAGAGCGGACCGGGCCACTTCAAAGTGCGAAAGACTTCCCTGCGTGGGAAGGGACGTTCCAGTCCAGGGGGAACTGGGGGCCGGCGGAGGTACCGGAGGGAGGCTACCCCGCCCAGAGGGAGAGGATACCTCGGAGTTTCATTCGAACCCAAAGCGGCGGCGGCAGAGCCGAGGCAGCAGGGGATGGTTGGCGGAAAACGAAGGCCTTACGGGAAATCGTGTCGACGCGCCGTCCACCACGCGCCTTCGCGTCACGCGATTCGTGCGGTTTACGTGAGCGGTTATGCGTGTCTTATCGCGTTCAAGAATCACTCCAGCTTGAAATATTCTCGTATTGGTTGATGTTTATGGCGCCGTCTATCGGAAACGTTCTGATTGCCCGTGACAGCAGTCTCTCATCAGAGGTGACGACGCCCTAGTGGTCTATCATGATTCCTACCATGCACTTACCATTCATTCCAAGAAAGAAGCTTAAAAGAATGCGCTCAAGCGGTGAAGTCAAAATCGCGTACAATCCTCCCAACCCACAGGAATGTCTTCAAATAGGACGCCGTCATAGTCATGCGAATCTGGTACCCGAATGGTCATGAATGTTTTCGTGAGCGTATGATACGAACTCGCCTCCTATCAGGACACCACGCGCTCGCATCCAATCAGCGCATCACTAGCGTCGCAGTAATGTGACGTTTCACATTGATCGTGTCAAAGAAAGCCTGTCTTGCCCCTTGCGCACAGAGTTAAGTTCCTCTTTGCATACCAAGTATATCTAATCATAGACCCCATGGTCGTTCTGAAATAAAAGTTTACTGTAACCGGAGTGTGGCTAAAACCGAGGTGCTCTCGAATTGACACTTGGACTCTTGTTACCTCAGCATACATGATGCATGCGAAGATGCAAACATGTCGGCACGCGAGCGTGCACTTGAACGACAAACTAGACGTGGACCTAAAGTTCCGAACTAGTCAACAGCAGCAGATGATTATCATCAGACGGGGCCAGTGACGAAAATTCAAAAGACTGATTCTTGACGTTTCAACTGTCCCAAACAGTTTGTTTAAGGAGGCGCCTTAAACGCTTGGAGGTGACTTTATGCGAGATGTATGTTGAAATAACCGGATACTTTGTTTTCATGGGGAAGTATGCTCTGAAGAACTAGGAACCGGGAGAAATGTGGGTACAACATGATTATCAGTACAACCAATGTGGATATAAGTGACTTCCGCGGAATTCGATGTTGGGCGTATGCCTTCTAGCTAAAAGAACATGACATACGGTATTGGCTGAGCACTCTAGGAGGCATGACACACCAAAGACAAGCCGCCGTCTTTGAGGACTGCACCATCGGATGCTGTGAATTAATCTTGGACAGCTGGTGTCCAGAAGCGCAAAATCCTAATTTACAGGTTTCTTTAGAGTTCTTTAGCTGGAGTGATTCTTTGAAGGGTTATCAGCAAGAGGAAAGCGTAGCCCACGTGGGCAATAAACAGCCAATCAGAAATGAGTGCGTCTCCTTTTGACAATGCGAAGGATATTTCCATTTCAGTTATTCGAAGAGGGAAGCGAGGAGATGGGAGAAGAAAGCTAAGGAGGCGGCTGGGTTTGACGACACACTAACCTGATAGGGCTTCTTATGTACATTCGGACTAAAACAATAGAGAATTCGGAAATCACATGCCTCAGAACGAAGACGTTATGCACTCAAGTGCATGCAAAATTTTGTGTTTGTGCTAATCGCAATAGATAGACACATAGACAGTTACTTTAGATCTATGAACAAGCCAGATAGACGAACATCGTCTCCTGTAGATCGGGTAAGTACATAAGATGGCCGTAGCATCTCTCTGTGAATGATTGCTATAAGGATCGTCTGTTCTGAAAGAAGTGCTGAAGACCGAATATTCAGTTTTCAAGGTGTACACGGTGACATCACGCAAAGACCACCACCTCTTTTAGCTTTCCTCAAGCTTTCTCTGCCAACAGGAGACGTAGGAAGCCCAATGGTCCCAAGAGCGAAACGAAATTAGGAAGTTTCTAACTTTGCGAGATGCAGATTAGGAACGGCTGACGAGCTCTGCTGGCAAAATTGACACTGCTAAGGAGCTCGTCCAATGATGCGCGTTTAGGCAGCTACCGCGTCTAACAGTCATAGAATCCCGTTCCTAGATAGACCACATCGGTTCGAGGAACACAGAACTGACTTGACGGCCCTCTGCGAACGCAGCTGCTTTCAAGTGATGGTGCTTACATACGCACTGACTGGTTCTTTATGTATGCCTCTTCCTACGTTTGAGAAACAAAACATAGAAAGAATGATGTCCCGATTGATGAGGTCAAGAGGCTTAGTCGCGACCAACGTAGGTGATATTGCTTTAAGTTCCCCAAACCATAATATTTCCTACCCTGCTTAACCGTAATATCACGCACTTCGGGCAACGTGGAACGACGGCTTTTCCCTAGGCTACCTAGACAACGATGACCGCGTTTGCAACAAGCGTGCCGCGTCGCCATCTTGGTCTACCCTTCCGGACGCCGCCGTCAAGCTCCAACCCGGCGCGCCATCTTGGTACACCTGCTGAAGATTTGTGGAGAGGTTCCTCCATCTCCAAGGTGGCATGAAGAGTGCCCTAAGTGCGCCGCCATGTTGCCACCTCTCATTTGCGACACCACTCGATGCAGCTGATTGGTTGTAGAAATCCCAAGTTCTCGTATGCGCACTCTCACTCGGTGAGTTGACGCAGAGAGTCCTCTTTGATGCTCCCTAGAGGGGACTGCCACCAAGTTCCAGAGCTGAACGCGTCACCTTGGTACATCCGTTAGGAGGCCGATAACTTGCCACGTCACCCGCCAAAACAAACACAACAATCAGCAGCGAGCCATTCTGATACACCAGTAGAGACACCCCAGATGATCTCCTGGTAGTTCCTCCAGCGTGTAGTCTTGGTGATCTCCGTGACAAGCGGCCGACTGAACCATCTTGACGAAGACCCGTTAAAGACACTGGAAACCATCGCGCGCCTTCCTGGTGCACCCGTTCCGCTTGCCAACGCTCGTTTGCCGGGCATCTGTCGAGAACACCGCTGGATCCATGGTACGATGCTTACGAATGGCCAGTGCCGATGGAGGTACACTGGGAGCTGCACCGCGCCATGTTGGTGCACCCTCGGTGGACGACGCCACGGCCAACGTGCTCTTGAACACTCGCTGCAGCGTTCCTCGTGGTAGGCCTCCGGGGCGGCGGGCGGGCGGCAGGCGGCGCGCGTCGGGACTGCAGCCGGACCGGCGGCGTGCTAGAAGGGCAGTCTGTTCCTGAGGCGCCATCCCTAACTGCTGCAGCAGCCGTTCGACTTCACCTGGCTCTCCTGGCGGATGTACTCCGACATGTTGAAGCGGCCCGGGCCGTGGGTGGTCCGCGACATCCGTTGCTTCAACTCCCTGCGAGACACCGACCGGGTCCTTCTTTATTCGTACGTCATGATTACTACGCCGACAAGGGTACATTACCCCCGACACCTGCGTCGTCGGAACAAAAAGAGGAAAAGGGGAGGTGAGGCTAGGGGGCGATCGCCCCCTCTTGACATTGAGGATGTCCTATGCTCTGGTTCACAACTAAATTCGAGTGCAGCCGACGCTACAATCTAATGGAGTCAGTTGCAAGCAGCGCCAAAAGTGCATAGTCACGGTGCTCGTCGTCTTTCTTCGTTTCGTCACCGGCTAAACCAATTTGGAGGTGGGGGGAGATTAGCTAAATAAAATTACAGGTATGACGCACAGTGAACTTATATACCTAGTGCTGCACATGTATTTGGCGAGGGTCTCGAAGCTCACCTTCTGACTCCGTGATTCCTGCAGAGCCACACAGTTCTCACTGATTAGGAAGTCCGAAGAACCAGACAAACTAAAACCATTGGGACCGCCCAATCGATCGATACTGCGTTGACTACGAGTTTATCCTAAAATCTGACCTGTCACTCGGACAGATTCCCCATAGTAAGCCTCTGTGTGTGACAAAAACGTTGAAATTCACAATGGTACAAACCGTGATTCTAGACGAAATTTACGACAAGCACGACGCTCTCAATTATTGTTTCCCCGGGCATCACTTTGGTGAACACCAATTGGTGATGAATAGTCACGGTGACCGTGCATAGAAAACTAACCCCGAGGATTTCCGTTTCAGAATACACATATATCGAATACTCAGGTTTGCAACCGACCATATTTCTTGCGCCATTAGCCCTAGAGGGAGATTCTGTGTGGGTATGTGCATGTGCATGTGCATGTGCATGTGTGTGTGTGTGTGTGTGTGTGTGTGTGTGTGTGTGTGTGTGTGTGTGTGTGTGTAGGTTAAAGGAGGGGGGGGCGTAATATTGCTTCGCGGGCCGCATCCTGCCCGCGGTGTTAGCGAATCTTGAACAGGTGTTGGCCAATCTTGTGCATGTTACTCGAAAAAAACACTAATCGATTACACTTACAATTACTCTTCGCTTGAACGTACTCAATTACATTACCCGATTACTTGAGTAGAAAGTAATTGGACGTTACCTGAAAAAGTAACCGTTACTTTTCCGATTACTTATGATTTTGAAAACGAGAGGTTTTCTGCCGGTTTGAGAAATTGGTCTTTTGTACCGTCCATTATTTGTGTAAAACCACAAAATTGATAAGCTACTTATCTTCTCAATTCACAGATTTCGAAAAACAATCCTCTCTCGGAGATTTCGTTTGAGTATTTCTCGATAGAAACTTGTGGAAACAAAGGGCTCATTAGAAGGGGAAAATAATAATGGTTACAAGTAATTTTTAATACTTCCAAAAAGTAATCAAATTACTCTTGTGATTGCTTCCTAATAAATGTACTCAAATAATTACAAAATTATTCAAAAAATCGATTACTAGTAATTTGATTACTTGTAATGGATAGCGTACAAGTCCGGTGATAGCCCAACCTAGACAAAAAGCCGCAGATTTTTCTACGTCATCTGCTGAGGTTCAGCGCGAGTCTCGGATTGGACAGGAGTGCTATGTCATCTGTTAGACTTGGACTCGGCGTTCTTACCGGTGGAGCACGAGTTCCAGCCCAGGCCTGACGTAGCGCTGGTGTGCCGTGGTGCGTCGTGTGTGCCCCGCGCTAGCCCTCATTTGGTGACGTATAAAATTCAGCACTAGGGTTTCCTCTCCGGTGACATGTGCCCCGAGACTTTGCTTCACGCGACGGATCGCTATCTGCTTCCAACGTCGAAATCGCCCACTGTGCCCTAAGCAATTACATCTCCACGACGGTGGGGTTCAATCTGAATTCCGAGCCAAATGCTGATGCAGCGCTCGTGGCTAATTTGTGCCCAGCACTGGCCTTCTTCAGTAAAACTCGAAATGCGAGAATTGAGGCAAATATCACTTCTTGCCGTGACTCTCGTGTTTTGCCGGGGACGGCTCATGCATCTCCCCAGCACTTATCACACAGAAGAGATATATTACGCGTGCGCAGAACACAACCCGTTGTAGAAGGATGGCGATGATTGCCTTGTGTACAACAGGCCGCGCGTGTGAAGGAAGAAATAAATAGGATTGCGCAAAGATCAAGAGGGTCTTGTGTTCTCACCTGGCCACGGCCATGAAGGCAAGCTCCACGTTGGCCCCTGTCTTGGCACTGGTCTCCATGAAGGCCACGCCGTACTCCTGCGAACACCCAGGCACGCGCAGGAAGGAGGACGCCGTTGGAAACAGAGCCACATCACAACTGAGAACTTGTAAAGTAGTCCTTCTATCGGGTTCTACTCCTCAGTTGTGTTGAGGGAACGCTCCTACACCCTCAGCCTTGCTTATGAACTTGTCTCTTTACGGTGCCTAGAGCGCATCTTCGTCTGCTGGTTTAGAGCACCCTATGCGGAGCGCAAGTTCGTCTGCTTCTTGCGCCGGGGTTGCACTCGTGTCAGAACGCCGAGCTCTGATTGGCTCTGATGGAGGGATAGTGGGTAGACCTCAATGCTAGCTACTTTGAGGTCTACCCCCTATCCTTCCAATCGGAACCAATCAGAGCTCGGCATCCTGACGTCACCGCAACCCTTTCTCAAGAAGCAGACGAACTTGCGATCGGCATACCTTCTATGCGTCGAAAGTGGTTCCAAAGTGGCAACAAATTAGGTCGCAGGAGACGGCGTGTCATGCTCAGGGGCGGATACAGAATTCCCTGAGGGAAGGGTCAGCTGTTGGTCAGCGTACCATCTGTTTGGGAACCCCCTCTCCCTCGTTCCACGCCCTAAATTTACACATGCAGAAATCAAGAAGGGGTCAAGACATCCGGACCGCCTCCCCCCCCCCCCTCTAAATCCGCCCCTGGTCATGCTGTAGGATGTCGCGATCCAGGCGGCTGGTCGTATAAGTACGAGTGAACGAGCGCGAGTGTCGCCATTGTCGTGGCGTCGCAACTGGTGGCTGCTGAGGCTTCCGTGGACAGTCAAGCTGGAGAGCGACCCGCAGCAGAACAGGCGTCCGTCGCATTCACGTACTGCTGCTCCACAGCGAGGATCGCGGCAAACAAGAGCATGACACTTCCATGGCTTCATCGGGTAGAAATCGATAGACCCCAAATACAAAGATGTACACGACCAATGCACCAGTCGGACGTGCGTTCCAGGCACCATAGCTCCACTAAAAGGAAGTCTAACGAGGAGTACTTATATAGGGGTGCATACTTAAAGTGTTTAGCAACCCTCTTGAAGCTCGAGCGCAACAAAGCAGCGATAGGAAGGCATGTTTGTAGATAAAGGGTACTGCTGAAGAATCAATGGGTCGTCGATAAAGAGCCTTGGTTGTGTCAGCGACCAGTGTTGCTTAATTCATCGTTGCTTTTTTTGTCTATTCGACATTTCTAATGCTTGACAGGTCTTGAAGTTCAACGATGCTGCAAACTGTTTCTACACCTTTTGCAAGTACGGACTTTGGGCGCCACCATGTTGCTGCCGGTGCCTGTAGAAGCAGATCGACTGGTAGACGAGACTTGCTAAGGTACGCCCACAGTTGCCAAAGTGGCACTCCAACAAAGCGTTCTCCACCCACGGTGGCTAGACACGCTTTTGGAGTGTAGCTGCTTGAAATATGCATAAGGCACTAGACACAAGAGGAGGTTGGGGCAGCTTGACCCTGACACTCTATTTGGGCCGCTCTGTTCGTGATTACTTTTTTTTACAGCGCAGCTCTTAGGCGCCCGTTTCCGGCTTGAACGGCGTCGGCGTCGCCGTCGGCGTAACCACGCGGTGCATTATGGGAAATGTCCCCCTGAGGTCACGGGACCCCCTCCCCTCGCATGACCTTTGGTCATGCAGAGGAAGGAGGGAGGAGGGGCATACCCTCCCCTCAGTACCTTTCTCTCAGTACCTCAAGAGCTGTGCTCTAATTCAGTGTTACAAGGAGTTGTAAGCGGCTTTCATTTCTCTCTCTCTTCTTTCTCTCTTTCTCTCTCTCTCTCTCCATATATATATATATATATATCTCAGCCGATTGCAGTGTCTTACACGTACAGTGTTAACAGACTGTGTAACCAAAAATTGGAATTAACAGAAAATATAAAAAAAAACAATCCGAATTTGGCATTGGCAGACATCCAGGTAAGAATGAAGAATGGGATTTAGCGATACAATTATCCAAGATCCACTAATTAACCTTTTAAGTATTCGCCTTATCTGGCACATTCCAATTAAAAATTTGATGTCATCGTCAAATATACCTTACGTATTACGATTACTACACTAAACCTCTCTATGCTCTCTTTTTACTATTATTATTCGTGATTTTTGTCGCTTTAGAAACTTCCAATAGCCCTGCTCATCAATGACTGTTTTTGAACTAACTTATTTTGTTTTGATCGCATGCCATGGCACACGTCTGATTCGCTGCGTGCATACTAGTACATGGCATACGTCTGATTCGTAGGCATGCATTTCCAGAAGCGTCGTGGGCTTGTTTCGCTTTACGTTTGTTACGAGCTTTCTTTGTTGTTTCGGTATTGTATTTTCCTGCCCCACCGCCACTTTTATAGGCCGGTCTCACAACATTCGAAGAAAGGCAAAAGCGGGTATCACCAAACTATATAATGATATAAAATGAAAACAAACCTAACCTCTCAATGTGTTACCGTGAACGTTGCACCTTTGCAGTATTCAGATTTCCCTGTTTCAATCTCTTTTTTTTTTTTAGAGTTGTTCATTGTGCATTTTTTGCTGAACGTGTTAAAGAAGTGTCCAGGAGTTATCCCGCGAGTCGCAAGTGTCACGCGAAGTTCTTTGAACATCCCTCACCCTGGCGAGCCTCTCCCCGTCCTCGTAGCGGACCTGCCTGTCCTGCTGGATGTCGGCCTTGTTGCCGATGAGCATGATGACCACGTCGTCCTGGGCGTACTCGTTGATCTCGCCCAGCCACGCCTGCACACCACAGCGGGAACCGTACATCCGCGAGACGAACAGGAGAGACATCACGGTGTGATTGGAAACACTAGGAAAGTACTTTAACTTTAGCCTGTCCCTCCAGTGGAGAGGAAGAACACGCTTGACCGAACACCGACCGGACAACAATTAAGGCCGTAGTCCTCTACTTTCTGTCTCACTTGCCGCTGTCTAATCTGTGCCCCGGCGCACAGGTCAGGGATACGAGTGCGGCATCAGCCATCCGCTGGTTCTCGTGTTCAATCAGTAAGGACACGAGTACAAGCCGAATGCTGACGCTGCACTCGTGACCAATCGTGCCCTCCGTTTGGGGACACAAAATTCAGCACTACTGCCTTATTGCGCACCAAGATACAAAAGAGAACGAGCGGCGGAATGAACGAGTGCAACAGGAAGGTTTAGACATGGGAGTATCCTAGTCCTGAGCACGACTCATCTCGATAGCTGTGCGATTGCTTACCCGATGGGGCGGGGATTAAGTCGCCAAATTTTCGCAGTACGAATCACTGAGTGCACAGTTCATGGTAGTTTTGCTGTCTTTTTTCACGGTTAACGCGGCACACGGCATCTTGACTTTACAGTAATGGTATTATATTGATCCTTCTGAAGCGATCACTGTTCTTCCTTCGGGAGCTGCATTTTTAAAGTCTGCCGTTGCAAAATCCGAAAGAGATTTTTCTTGTAGGAGAGGGTAGACGAATGACGCCTTGAATGTGCTTAGGGAGAATCAGCACATAACAATGTAACCGAGGAAGTAAGCCCAGGTTTTGGAAGGGAAGTACCCGCCGCAATTCTGTGCTCATGATATGACGCACTTACGGATTCGCCTTGGTGCTGGGCACTTCAAAGCGTTAATTTCAAAATATATCCTGGCTGACTCGTTGGCGTGCACCAAGAGCCAAGTTCGGTGAAACCGACATCCCACCACCTCCTCACAGACAAAAATACGTGTTGGCGACCCCGTTGTACCTAACTGATACCGCCTGTTTAAGAAAGATCTGTGTGTCTGCTGCCGATTCACGGCATGGATGTTGAAGATATACAGGGTACATTTTTAGGCTCTACAGATTCGTCTAAAAAAATTCGTGCAAGCCATAGTAATGCGGTTTGCGCGGGCGAATTATACGGCCCAGGGAGGCGAAAAGATTGGGGGCCAAGCGTTACTATAAGTTGGCTAATTAACTAAAATATGTTAGTTAACGTTTTAATTAGTGGACATAAACATGTGGTTACAATTACAAACTTGGTGAGCCTAAACGAAAACCACGAAATTACAAAAAAAAAAAAGACTGCGAACTCGTGAGAAGCACGGTAGAGTGCTCAAGTTACCACTCATCCAGCAAGCGCAAAGCTGCCGATGAGAAAACACGCCCGCGCGGTTTTTCCGTCTCTCATCATCCGCGTTCTCTCGCCGCCAGAGTTGTGCTTGCTACACGAGTGGTGACTTTCGCGTACTACTGCGCTTTCCACGCGCTCAGAGTCTATAAAAATGACTGATTTAGTAATTTTAAACGACGCTCAGCAAATTTCTAATTGAAACCAAATATATTTTCACCATTTAAACTGCTAATTAACGACCCTTCGCAAACTATTAGACTCATCGTGACAATTATCCTCCTATATCATGTCCCTCTAGCTGTATGACTCACCTGGAAAGACAACATTGAGTGTAGCGTTCACGGCTTTTATAAAATAAAACTGTAAAGCCTAAAACAAAAACACCCTGTATTTATGTATGTCATACATTGTTGTTTATTAAATACTGCAGACCACACGTGGTCCAAGCAGGATGGGCGGGTACCAACTCAAGAACCCGTACAAGAAACAAAACAACAAAACAAGAAGTAAGGTACACAAATCGGCAGAAAATATGAAAGAGGCGGTACGATACAGCAAAACAAGCAGCTAGCCAAGAAGCACAATATTGAAGCATGTAAGCACTAAATGTAGAAACATCAAAACACATCGAAATACATTGTATCTTGACTCTATCGATGGTCATACTTTTTAATACCGCAAAAGTCAGACTTTTGCGGTATTAAAAAAAATATAGACACACAACCATAGGTATACGCTACCAGTGTCGACTTTTCGCAATGTCCAAAGTTCACAATAAGCTCGCCATGTTCGTTCTGTAATTTTTAAGCCGTCAACGGCAGGAAAGTGGGCCAGAGGATTACTCCGTAACCACGACGGACCTTCCTTCATGTGTCGTCCTATGCTTTTCCCGTCTTGCTCTCCTCCAATCCCCATGGGCAGTGGGCGACGTGGCCCGACTGACTGATCTGCCTCTCAGAAAACTTCGTCTCAATCGATCAATCCCCGCGGCCACCCGTCCGCAGACCGCTGGACCGAAGAACATCAACTCACCCTCGTGTTGTCGAAGCTGGTCTTGTTCGAGACGTCATAGAGAAGCAGCAGAGCTGAAAATAAAAGGCCGACAACTTTATTTATATGCTGTCACGATGCCATCATACTTTGAACCCGGGTCGTAAAAGTAGGGCTTTGTGTTTTTGGTTTATTTGTTTTTTTTTTACCTTGGATTTGGTGTTTTTCGGTATCGATTTTTTGGTGTCACACGAAAATCAGGGTTTTTCAGGGCTCAAGTTTAAGAAAATGGGACACGGGCACGGGGTTCTCCAACGTCGAGGGAATGTGCACGTGACTCAAACGCGTGGACGATGTCGATAGGTGTGGTTATGTGATTCAAACGATATGTGGTTCCAAAGAAAGGGTTAACTCAATGTAATGGCGCATAATAATTCAATGAAATGACTAATCATAACTCACCGTGGGCGTCCCTGTAATAAGCGTGCGTGACGCTGCAGAAACCGCTCCTGACCAGCCGTGTCCCAAATCTGAAAAGAGAACACCATATATGCCTTTAACTCATAGGCTGATTTGATCACCGTGCGTGCTCCTATATAATAAGAAGTCAGAAGGTCATACGAAATAGGCGTGCAGTGGGAGCGATACTCATGTACGACATGTGCATACATGCGAAACAAGTAAACCTAAAAGAAATGAAGGATTTTTTTGTTATCGATCCTATTTAGTACTAGCTGATAAATGACTGGACAGGTTGTCAACTAATTCTTGCTTGTCTCGTATCTAGGTAAATAAATATTAAGAAAAAATCAAATGAACATCTCGAGCGTGCGCCGGCGTTATCGGAAAAGAGATGAGAATTCAAATAAATACAATAATTATGACATTCCGAACCTTTCAACACATCAATCGCTAAAAATGAGGACTTTGTAGCTAGACCCCATAAAACAGTTTCATGCCCAAAGGACAAACGATGTACCCGAAGTTTAGCCGTGCTTTATCTGAGTAGTACGTCTTGGGAAGGAACAGCGGCAAAAAACTTGGACAAGAGTAAAGAAACACACACGACAGGACGACGCTGAACTGACAACTGGTTGTTTAATACACTAAAAGGAAGGATGGAAGTTGTCTTGTAGTGTCCACCGTCAAAAAAATATTTCCATTATGTGGACGATTTTTTGGTTGTGTTTGAGGGCGCCTGATGGGGTTGACACACAGGCTAAAGTTACTACCTGTTTTTAAAAACTTGTGCGGGGCTCAGGTTTACGTTTGAAGAGCCCAACTAAGGGGTTCTCCAGTTCCTTGTCCGTTCGTTGTGTTTTGAAGAAAAACGTGTTTGTTGGTCGTTGACTGCACGCACAAGGCTATTCTGGACAGGCAGCTCGTACCACTCAAAATTGGTAAAAAAGAGCATTGCGGTCTCTTGTCCCTCTAAAAGAGTCGTGAGTCCACTTGATGAAGGACAGCTTTAACAGGCAGGTTAAAAGACTGAAGCTGTCAAGGTTTCTACCTGCCCTTTTTACTGAGGTGGCTAGCTGCCTTATGAAAAAAGCTAAGGAGATGAAGAGGATGAAAAGCTGATTTTGACAAAAAAGAGAAAAAAGGAATGGTGGTCGTGCCCTATCTTTATTGGGTAAGATAGGGCATCTCATAACCTTAAGCAAGTCGGAGGTCGCTATGGTGTCCCGGTGGTGTTTTTCTGGCCCACAGAAAATGGGTCAGATATGTGCAAAGGTCCGGTGCTACCGCCGAAAAGCGGTCGAAAAGGAAATGCACCAGAAAGCACGTCGTGCCGTTTGTGGCTTGTGTGTCGGGCGTGGTTTATGAAAGCCCCTTGTCGTGTGGCAATGTATGTGTTGGACAGACGGGCGGCTGTCTAGACGACAGACTTAGAGAACATTCGTATTCACTCAGGGCCACTGTTGGAGGGTCGCTACCTTTACTCTGCAGGGGCTGCAAGAGCCTAATTTTAGTGAAGTCACTGTTTTAGATAAACATACACACAGGGTTACAAAGAAAATCATCGAAACTTTTTTTTTTTTATCTGAACTTGGCGGGAGATGTGTCAGCGAACCGTCAGTGGCGTTATCTGAAAAATAATTCGGGTACCTTCGATCAACTACGAAGGGCATTACATAGCCACTGATATGGCCTCTATTGACAAACAATATACTGCTTAGTTGGCGCGTGCGTGGTGTCTCTTTTCCTCTGATAAAGATGCCATGTTTTCTCCCTTACTTTTCTGTGTATTAAACATCCAGTTGTTAGTTCAGCTGCCGTCCTGTCGTACCTGTTCCTTTACCCCTGTCCAAGTATTTTTGCCGCTCTTCCTTCCCAAGATGCTCACTTCAAACAAACTAGCCCAATTCGTCACATTGTTGCAGTCTATATATATATATATATATATCTGAGTGTCAACGAGATTACTACAATGCCTTACCAGGACACTATCCTGTTACTCTCGACCCGACGCATCACCTTGAATATGAGGGCGCCCGCCTTAGAAATATACGACTAACCAATTGCAAATCACCGTGCTGCACATATCGCCAATGCTGGCGTTTCTCACTTCTCAGGCGTACAAAAAAAAATTATCGCAGTCCTGAGCGTCAGATGACCGTTGAACCAATGCCGAGAACGTCAAATATATCGACCAATCTTTCTTAAGATCCATGTCGAAACAGCAACTGAAAGCACCACACAAACACTTCGATGTCGAAACTCCGTGACTTCTGTATTTTTGTATCATTGTTTTACCTTAAGTCAGTCCAGGCGCAGCCGACGCTTCGAGCTGATGGGACCGATCAGACAGGGTCAAAACCGCACCATCATGGTGTTCGTCGTCTTTCTGTATGTGTTTTATCATCGCTGGCTGAACCAGTCATAAACAGGAAAGGCCCAGGCGCTTCTGAGTTCTGACACTGCTTGAGTATCGGGATACGGACTGACAGTTCGAACGGTGTACCTGAACAGAACTGAACCCTGTAGTGATCCTTCGGCAGCTGTTTTCAGTTCACTTCCAAATTTGATAAAGAAGGGTTGGGTCCCGGCTCAGTCCTAAATTAATATTTAGTGACGCTCTTTCGTGGCCTTTGCCATGAAGCCATTTTTTTTTCCTTCTGCTTTCTTGCGTTTCACTTTTGCTTTGATTTGTTTTACTGAATTGTTTGTACATTATAATGTAATTATGGTACAATGCTTATCTCGAGCTACTGAAATGTAGGAGTGCAAGGTTCTGTTGGATATTGCGCGTTTATCTCTGCCCCCTTTAGAGTCTGCGCCCCTACGCGATCAATCCGCGGAATAAATGTAAAACAAAAATTTGAAACGACCACACAGCGTGCTGCGATTGACAACGGCAGCTGTTACGGGGTTGAAAAATGTACTTTGGGAGATTTGCTCAGTCGATATGCTTGAGAATATTGGCTTTAAGAGCTTTGATTTTAGATATAGATGCACGAGGTTTGCCTCAGCCACAGTCTTCAGGATTTACGAGTGCCTACGAGCTTATGCGCTGCCTCTTGTGCGCACTGTAGTCGAGGTCCTTGGGCCATGTCGGGGAGAAGGGGGGGGGAGGGGAGGAGGGAGTAGGAGAAGAACTGAGGCGAGCGCCTCCCGGTTTGCGCCTTTTCGTAGGCGCGCCGGAGCAACCTTCCAGAACCCCGAAGCGGCAGCGGTTTCGGAACTGCTGCTGTGTGGGCGGCGGGAAGGGGGCGGGGCCAGAGAGAAAGGGAGCGGTAGGGCGTCTTGTCATAGGTGACTTGGTGGTGCGAGGTTAGCGTAGGGACAGCAGTGATGCGTGTAGTGCCTTCATGTGCGCTTCGCATAGAGTGATGCCAACTGCCTGTTTCCCTTTCCCACACCCTCCCGCCGCCATTTTGTTCCTCATTGTTTCCCCGTGCGTCGGAAAGTGGCCTTTGTGTCCATCGGTCCTCCCCATCCGAAGGGCGAAAATGCTAATCCTTCCCTCCGTGGGTTCTACAACGCTGCTCCGAGCTTGTGAGATAAGGTGCTTGTTTCCGGGAGGGTTATAAGCCCCACGGATTATCGCCGTGAACCAAAATGGCTGCTGGTTTGTCGGCGAGTGGCATTACAAAGGGTGGTATCACCCTAGCAAAGCGCACATGAAGGCTCCCTAGCTGCGACATTTGCGCCATAATGCGCCAAAGTGCTAACACACTCCTATACACCAACTCATGTTTACAAACAAACCGGAGCGCCCGGAGCGCCCCTAGCGGACGCCACCGGCGCCGCGCATGCGCGATGGGGGTGTGAGCAGCACAGCTCGCCGTCGCCCATAAACAAACCATTGAAATGCGATGTTGTCGGCGTCAGTGTGAGTCCCCTGCCCTTTTTCGCGTTCGAATTGTTGGTTCTACGTCTTCCTGGCGATGTCTGACTACCTTGAGCGGCGTCAGCGAAATTACCGAGGCTCGTTACACCGCAAAACTTCGCGTGAATAGTGGGACATGTGGCGATTCATTCCGCGTGGACGCCGCAGAATGCACGCTAAAACCTGATTCGCATGATGAGATTTCGCTCGGAATTTTCATTCGTGACGCCGCTCGGGCTGCAAAAGCGTGAACAGTAGCTGAGATGGTCGACGTCGATACTGAAAATCGCAAGCAGAATCGGACCAACTGAATTAGGCATAACAAGTCGGTGATGGTCACCGGTAACAATGATCAACATCTCCTCGTATCTACTGTTTACATCTAGCCTGCTTACCAACCTTCAAATTTAAGTCTTTTGAGGCCTGCACTTACTTCTCATCGCAAGTACCGGGCCAACATTTAGTCTACGGACCGGCGTCGTCTAAGGGAGCGGACGACAAGCAGAAACGTTTGAAAGAGCAGACGACAGCTCGAACAATCAGCCGGCCGTTTGAACTTGAAGACGCACTCGAACGTAGTCCGCAGGTGTGTCCGCACAACTTTATGGTTTTCTGGCGTTCATGTTGGAACAAAACAAATGGAAATCTGATGACCACAAGTATCCGTGAATTCAACCCAAAGTGCTTCCCACCCAAGCAATCGTTGTCCTGACGGTGTCTGCTTTTTCCTTTTCACGGCACATATCCAGATTCTCGGACGAGACCGAGCACGTGAAAGCTGACCTTCAAGCCTTTCTCGACACTTCTGGTACGGCCCCAGTCGCGGCGTTTTGACGAGAAGGCAGGTTTTTGTCTGGTTCACTTTCAAAACAACGCAGGAATACACGCCTGGTATGGGGACTTCTGCACAGCCCCAGACCGGAAGTGCGACCGACGCGCCACCACCGCGCCATGACGTCACAGAGATGAGTTCGTGTATACATTTTGCTACATTTGACCAAGATATGAAGAATTCGCGCCAACATTACGCCCAAAGCTCATTTCGTTTTACCAGTACAAAAACGGATGGTTCAGGCGTCGCTACACTGCCGTACTGTTATGGTAAGATTGCGAAACAGTTTCAAAACTTCAGGGTTTAGCTTAAATAAAGTGTGATTTGATACCATCTTTGTAGATCGAACACGACTCGGTGCTGGAAGTTTGGGAACGTTTCTTGCTTATTATTGGGGTCTGTTCGGGTGCTTTCACAAGCTCCGATTAGAGTGCGCTTATATGCTGAATCACAACATATGCGTGGCAGTTAAATTTGCAAAAGAAACTGCGGTGAATTTACGTATATCATATGATGGTCTGCGCCATTCTGAGAAGGTGCGTACATTAATAACCGCGGTAATTTTTTGTTTTTTTAGTTTTAAGGAAGAATATTGCGTACATGGGTACCGGTAATGGGTTGATGATTTACGTTGATTACATGTAGCTGGCCTGAGTCATAGGTCTAATTTTTGTATACTTACCACCTTTAAATAGGCCCCTACTCTTCGTATATGCAGTCAACAGAGTTTAAATTAAATGAAGGTTAACTTAAGCCGTGGAATCAAACCACGGGAATAACGTTAATAAGTTCAGCTGAATTTTTTAACGCACATTTGATCTCCATATGCTGATTTTGTACCATCATAAATTTCTACATGCAAGATGTCATGGACGCGCAGCTTTGCGATTTAACTATGCATTGATGCTAAGAGGTGCTTACAGCAGACGTGGGAAGGCAAAGATGCGCTGCATTTTATTATTTAGCCAACACAAGAGTCCTAACACAGTTTTCGCAGTAAAAGAAAACGAATAAAGAATATGTTAGTGCTCGAAAAGTATTTTTTGCTGCTCCAAAATTACTCGAACCAATCCCATCATTGGCTCAGGAACGACGGCGATGGGGCGGCGCACACGCCCAGCGATCACGTGGGTTTTTGCATACGGACGCCGCCCGATTTTGCTGGAAAGGGGCGCTAACAGCCTCGCTGTAAAATAAAAACCCGCGTGTCATGCTCTTTGGTTAGGATCGATTCGATAGTATTACTTTTTAACGAAAACGTTAATTTCAGCATGTCATTCACGGATAAAGGCTGGTTTGAGTTTGACCTACGACCGACTGCCGCCACAACCGGTTTTTAATCCTCTCCGGTCGTAAGCAGTCGCAAGTGTGCGAACCAGCCGGGAGTGTCGCTCAGAGAAAAAAGCAAATAAAAGGTACCTCGAAAATATTCTTTCGTGAAGACTCACCTGAAGCTTGACCTTGCACTCATCTACGCTGACCACTTTGTTCTGCAGCGAGAAAAGAGAAGAGAGAGAAACGCGATAAATTATTATCATTGTTCTCATGGAATATGTTTGAACATAGCCACCTATATACTGAAAAGCCTGGTAGATCGCCACGAGACGCGGCCACCGAAATGGAAAAGGTAGAGCGGCAGACAACGGATGAGAGGAGAGCCACGTGATGGGCGCCCCGCTGCGGCGAGACGCCGAAGCACACTTCTCCCGAGCAAACAAGTTTGTTTCGGGTCCTCGCCGCTGCAAAAGCTGTGCGCTGACGTCCAGGTTCCCCGAGAAATGGCTCTTTGATGTTCTGTGCTACCAGATACTCGCGCCCCTCATCTGCGACCGGGCACTCTATGGCTCTGTCGTCGAACTGTCAGGCTTTGTTAGTATAGAGGGCTATGGTTTGAACAGTAAGTATACTTGAGTTATCGAGGACAATGATATCAAAATGTTTTCTGGGAAGTTAGCTAATTTACACCACCTACTAAATTTCTCCAGCAGATTGGTGGTGGAAATGAATTAAACATTAACACACAAAAATGATTGAAAGAACAAAAACAAAAATTTTTAGCAAATATAAATGCAGCATAGGTGTCTTTGAACCCCAATCACTGAATCGGTTGCGACGATGTGACATGTTTCATTTCTGTTTTCTTAATTATGACCGATAAAATGTTCTGCTTGCATTCAGTATCTCTAATTATCGTTTTGAATGCCATCACCGTAGAAATTACCGATCACTAGCATTTTTAATAACCGAAAAAAGTGCCTTACTGCAGAACCACAAATATAATTAGGGTAGGGGAGTAAAATGATACCCGGGGCAAAATGCGACAGCTTGCGTTTAGCGCCATCTATGTCCTAGACTAGCAATCGGGGTACGTTCAAATTTCACCGAGAGGTGTCGTGACCTCCACACTATGCGTGTGTAAAAATTCAAAGCTGTTGGCAAGAGTGTTCCGGAGAAACAAAGTGCGGAGTTGAGGTTGACGTGTTTACCCTATGCCAAAAAAGGCGCGACATTCAGCGCGAGATTTCGCTTCGAGACGTGCACCCCGGTTTGCAGCGACTCTTCTGCCAAAGTAAGCTCTAATTTTATTGGTTCGCTTTATTAGCTCCGTTCGGACCAAAACTGAGCGATCTGTGTTTGTATTAGCGAAATAATTATTTACGTAACGGGATACGTGCGGGGCGAAACGCGACAATCTGGCATACTATGACGAGCACCTCAACAACGCACGAGTCTCGAGGTTGCTCCTTTTTCTCCCGGTGTCTAGGATGGTCCGAACGTACGAAAGAAAAACAACGAGGGCTTCATAGCGCGAAAGTGACACGAACAAAGCTCTTGAAAGTGACGCGAACAAATCTCTTGAAAGTGTCAAGTAGCAGCGTGACTCCCCTTCGCACTGCTGCCACACTTCTTGGCGTACCAAAGGATGAGCTTCAAAGACGAGCCAGACGACTCGAGAATTGTACTAAACAAAAAATCTACAGGAAAAAAAAACCAACTGGGTTACAGAGGGCACGTTTTTTCCGACGTTTCGGGTTTCAAGAACATTTCTTCTGTACCTGACGCAGGGTAGAAAAAGGGCACAAGCAGGTCGGAGAGCATCAATGTTCTAACGTATTTCTCCGCAAGGCAAAGTTGATGTTGGCAAAAGCAACCATTGTCCGAGTGTTCTGCAGACCGTACGGTGCACACCAGAAGCGAGTGGCAGTGCCTCGTTTGCAATGAACTTGGGAGCCAAGCAGCCCGGCATTCAGTATGATTCGAGTACATAGAATGCAAGGGGGGCTTATGAAGAGTGCGTTGGAGCTCGCACGGTGTGTTTCAAGTGTTTTTATTGCAAAAAATGTGAACGCATATCAGGATTTTAAACACCCCACCACGTTGTCTCATTTTACCTCCCAGGGCGGGGCGAAACGAGACAGTGTGTGACTTTCAGATATTGTGGTTTTGTTTAAAGTTTAGACAGCTCCAGTTAAGAAGACATCAAAGAATATCCCCATGGTACGTTTTTGTTTAATATTAAAGCAAAAATTAAAATTACAATTGAAATGAAAACTTTTTGTCTCATTTTGCCCAACCTTACCCAACCGAATTGAAATTAGAGTAATTTATTATTTGTTGTGTAATACACACACTGCGAGCGCTCCGTCCATAACCCTAGCGAGTGACGAGGTTGATTTTATTACGAAGTCGGGCACGTACGTGTAGGAGTGTGTTGGCATGATGAGGGAGAGGTATGTTATCGGGTTGATTGTTTTTCTGTCTATCATTTTTTTTAATGTTTACTAACTGTACAGTGCACAAGTGAATTTTTCAGTTGTAAGTCAGCGTTGTGTATGTGCTCTCCTTCCACTGGTCTATTGTCTTTTTTTGCGCTGTTTTAATATGTTTTAAATCTCTTTATTTCGAGTGGAGCACTCTACCAACTGAGCTAACCAGGAAACGGGTTTTATAAGCTGCCACCAGTCTAAAACCCAGAAGGTTGAACGGCCTGCATTTTAACGTTATGATGATAATGCAATTAATGCAAGGGTACAAGGTAATAAAACCCGTTTGCTCCACTGACGTCTGACTCCAGGTTAGCTCAGTTGGTAGAGCGCTCCTTAGGAATGGACAGGTCCCTGGTTCGATACCAGGACCAGGCGGATTTTTCGCGGTCACGCAACAGTCACCTATAGCTGTGTTCGGAGATTTGCATTTGTCCTTCGTCCACCTTGTTCCCCCTCTCCGGGGATTATTTTCGTAATTCTTGTTCAGCTCGCTTGCACCTTTACATTAATTGCATTATCATCAATTGTAATTGTAATCAGCTACTTTTTAGTAACGCGTACAAGACTGGGTAAAACGTAGAAGTATAAGAAAAAACGTTCTAATTATGTTCTCATCAAGGCGATGATTGTGTACAGTGACCTGTGCTCAGACGAGCTCCCGAAGGAATTCTTGCATAGAAAAGCACAGAATGCCAGCAAGTGTTTCAAATACAAAGTGCCCCCACAACAACAACAAAATTTTTTTGTTTTACTGTAATGCTAAATTTTGAATTCCCGAACGCTCATTCGCCGCCTCAATGTAGCACTAGCGGTCCAAACCACATGCCGATGTTCCAGAACTACCTGTCATATCATTCAAAGGGTTATAAGTAGGGGTGTGCGAATATTCGAAATTTCGAATACGAATCGAATATTTTTCTTATTCGAAACGTATTCGATTCGAAAATTGCATATTCAGAAGTTCTCGAGTATTCGGCCAAACCCGAATATTCGGGAAAAACGGCGAATATTCGCACAAACTGCGAATATTCAAGCAAGTAACGAATAATCTGCCTGCCACACATTACCCTATAAATATGTTTATTCACTGAGAAAGGCGTATGATCCGTGCGTTATCGTGCTCCGTTTCTATCTGTCCGATGGCAGCAAGACAAGAACAGTTTTGGTTTCTTTTTCACCAATCCCTTTGTTGTGTGGCACATGTATAGCAATATGTGATGTAACTGCGCGTTCCATAAATATATACAATAAAATAAACCTCGAGAGTGAAATATAAATATAAAATAAATCTCGAGAGTGTTATCTAATATAAATGTTTGAAAATTAAAAAAAGAAAAAGCTAAGGACGAGCAGAACATTGCATCGCCATTGACAACAACTCCTGCCACACCCGCGCAGTCGAAACTATAATGTCGCGAACCTGTCCAGGTTAGAGTTCGATCAAGTTCGAATTTTTCGACCTTTCATCGTGATGTTCGACAAAGGGTCGAGTGAAGTTCAACTTTCGTGCGCATGCGCAAAAATTAAAAAAAAAAACTAGTTGACTTTATCTGGCGGAGGAAAAGTGCAATATTTGTTGGGTTTATTGGCATCACTGGTTCACATTAATAACTAATGGAAGCGTTAAAAGCACATATTTTCGCTTTTATATGGTGTAAATTTGGTAACCATTTAATGAAATATAAAATAAAGTACTTTCTAAATTATTTGTTTCCCGAAATTCGAAATATTCGTGTAGCAGCCGGGCAACACTGTCTATATGTGGAACTTCTTCGAACCTTAGTGAAATTTCGCAGGTTTCGCGAGTGAAAGGGTCTTTTTACTGGCGGAAATGTTGTCACGGCGCGTAGGGAGCTCTTACTTTCTGAACACGTTGAGCAGTTAATTTCCCTACACGATAATTTGTAATGAGTGCATTACCAGAAGTATCTTTAGTCTGTTGCAGCCCAGTAAAATGCAGTTCAATTGATTCATTTTAAAAAAGGCAATAAAACCTGCTGTTACCTCTTGTTTTGCAATTTTTTATTACTAGACACATATTCGATATTCGATTCGATATTCGAACCCCATTTTTTGCCTTATTCGTATTCAATTCGTATTCGAAAATTTCAATATTCGCACACCCCTAGTTATAAGTGATTTTCTGAAATTTTCACTGGAAAAATGGCGGCCGATGGAGCTCTCGATTACATGGAGCTCTATAGCGTCAAGTACCGAAAAACGTAAAAAAAGAGCCACATTTTCCCATTGAAGTTTTCAGAAAATCACTTATAACTTACGAAGTTTCTAGCGTTACGTCCGACGTAACCCAAGTTACGTCCAAATCTCCGCCTTCCCTAGGTTCACGGGGGAGAGAGAGGAGGGCGGGGGGGGGGGGGAGGGTTAGGTATACGCGTTTCCAGTGCTCCGTCCGGACGTAACGCTGAAACGAGATAACGGTTAATTCTCAAACTTTGGCATCTGCTCCGAACCGCTAGCGCTACATCTGGGTGGAAAAGAGCCTTCGGCGATGCGTATAGTTTACTTATGCAGTAAAAAAAAAAAAAGACTATAAGTTTTTTGGGGGGAGAAGCTAAGGTATGGTGTGGCGGATGGCTTTTAAATATGTTTACGTGAGCCTACCAACACTCCAGTTGGGTGTGTATGACGCCGTCTGTCATTTCAATAATGGCAACGAAGGCACGCTTCACGTTCTGAAGCACATTGGAATCGATCCTGGCCTGTACACAGTGAAAGCTTGCCCAACAGGCCATCATCACCATATTGTGAAAGCCTCCCATCAGTCTACTAATGCCGCGAAACACACAACCAAAAAGCGAACTGCCGCACGAAGAAAAGCAGAGAAAAGCAAGAATAAAGAGGAGCCGAGCTACAAACCAGTAAATATTAAGCACTCCTGGACATTTCTTTTATGCCAGTTAAAGCTACCTCGAATTTTTCTGCTGTTTTTTCTTGAGAGCCCACTTTTTCTAATTTTTTTTCTTACTCAAACATGCGGAGACTTTATTTTCCAAATTTGTTTTAATGAAATTTTGCACACTTAATTTTATATAGCTAGGTGTACAATGAACCAGAATAAATGAAATCACGTGGCAATTATTGATATTACTGCCTTTTATCGCAAAACATGACAATATGAAAGGCACTCTTTGTTAATTGAACATTACACACTAGTAACTGATTCTATCATATTATGTCTGCTTCATTGCACGATTCGAGGGTTTACCCATGTGACTGCCGGAGCAATTTTTCTTCTGATGAATTAAACTACGGTTATGACCGAATATGCATATTTAGGACATTTCTTTAAAATAAAAGTATTCAATCATTTGTTTCATACGTTCTAACGCTGTAAGGTTAAAACAATTTAGTTATTAAGATGGGCTACTAATGTGCAGTTTGTATCCTCTGCTAAAATTTTTTTGCCGGAATGTGGCATCATATTTTGAAGGGGCACTCTGCTGTTTTTTTCACTGTGTATGATTTGTTTCGAAATTGGCTAACAGAGCAATAGATCTGGCTCAACTAGTAACTAAAATATTACTTCAATATAGTTTTATTTCCTGAATTATTGGATTTTAAAGTATGGCCCCCAAAGAAATTGAAAACCTCTACTGGCAACACTGCAAAAAGTGACGTCAGCGCCAGGCACAGGCTCATTGATTGTTTGGGCAGTAGAGCAATTGCTCCCAAGGGACTACAATACGCATGGCTACGTGAAATGAATACAGTGGAAGCTCCCTTCAGTTCACGCTCAGCAGTGGGAAAACAATGCGCGAGATGCTTCGTTTTTTAAACTGCTTGCTCGTGCCCGCCAGTGGCGTCACGCCATTTTAAAGCGCAGGAAATTTTGAATGTTTGTTTCGGGCTTGATTTCATTTGGTGTTTTATCAATAGCTATTTTGAATTTGGAAACACTAAATAATATGCTGGAAAAAGTAAAACCCGGGTGTTTAAAAGAAAACAAAAAAAAAAACAGAAGTTAGCTGGGGTAGCTAAAAAATCGACAGAGTACCCTTTTACATATGTTTGCAATACAACAAGAACAGTTTATGGCATCAAAATAGAATGTGTTCAATGAGGTGGAAGACGCCTTTCCTCCTGTCGGAACTTAATAGTGTGAACTTTCCTGCAGCAGTTTTAGTCTTTCATACGTTGGTTTCAACTGGGAGGCGACGTCCCAAGATGAATTGAACGATATGTGATGATGTAGGTGTTTTAATTTCATTGAAGGAATGAGAGCGAAAAAAAGTACTGGAAAATAAAGAAAAAGGTAAGTGATTAGGGCGGAAGGCTGTTTAGGGTGCCGATCGGTGGAGCGTGCAGGAAGCAGCATCGCCGTCGTCAAGCACCCGGAAAATCGAGATGATACCGAAAGACGCAAAATTGATATTTGGGATATTTAATAGTTCTTTAATGGGCTCTCTCATTATCGTGTTACTAGCGAGCGTGGCTTAAAAGTTTGAATTTAGGGCGTGTGTATGTTTCACTTTTTCACCGTGTACCGTAGGTCTAGTTGTGCATCCGACTACATAGTTTCGCAAATCTCGTTGTCTTTCGTTTCTATACGCAGCCTTAATCCGACACCGAATAGAGTTCGCTTCACCAGTTTTACAACTGGTGATTCGAACTCTAGTACGAGTGAAACCATGGAGTATTGGGAACGGCGGTTAGAACGGAATGTTAATAGAAGATAGGTTGGTCACAATGCTAGAAGTGTTGTCGACTGTCGCAGGAGTTGATCTCGAGGACAGAGTTGGTCAGAGGGAATATTCGTGACACCACGTTTCTGCGAAGAATTATCCAAGCTCTCAGTGATTGTTCGTCACGTTTACGCTCAGAGCTTTTTAGCGATCCCCCTGAACCATTTCCTGCCACGCCAATTCTATTCAAACTTTTTTGAGCGGCATGTCCTTATATTGCGTGTTTACAAAATATAGACTATACTCACAGTTTGAAGAAGTTGACAATTTTTCTGACTAACCGAACTTTACATCGTTTCTTTGGGTGTGGTGATACGATACGTTTTGTGTTATGCCGCTGTATCGGTGCATTATCTTGGGGCCACTGAACTGTAGGAAGGCCCACACGAACAAATTAGTCAAACAAGCAGTCACAAATGGCTTCGTGTGACGGTTGAGCCAGTGTTTTGAACACTCAGTGCTCATGGCACGATCACGCGTACGGGGACAAAGGAACGATTAAGGGTGAATGCTCGTAAAATAGCAAGGAATAGATGGTGCGATGGAAGACAGCACTAATGTGACATCCAGATATGAGTACTGCCTATCGGGTGTGACATTTCAAATATCTTTTCGTGTGCCTGTGCAGTATTTAAAACAAAGAGAAATAGATGAGAACGCACACATTGTCGTGGTAAAGTCCTTTATTAACGTCTGAACACTGATAAAACAAAAAGACAAACACCAACGCAAAAAAAGGAGAGACACCGTGTGAAGGTACTTTGAAGTAGTTTATTTTCATTAATGAATAAACGCAAAGATGCATCGAATGTACTGCGGTCGCTGCCAGCGTAATAACGGCGGGGCGTGGCCTGGAGGTAATGTGCGCACGCTTCTTGCTTCCAGAATGGTTCTTCGTAGTTCTTGTCGACTTATGTCGCGATCTCATTGGCCAAAACTCGCCACGCTTTTTTTTTAATTTTTTGATGGGATGTTAGTGATTTTAGATTTGTAGGTCTATCTAAATGTCACAAATTCAATAATGCTCTTAAAAAAATTAAGTAGTGGACAAACGTATGGTTGTGCAAGAAGTATATAATCGTTTGAAATTGTCAGGAGTTGCAAGTTCATCGACGTCGATATGGCGCTTCCCCTCTGTCGCGATATAGAAACGCCTTAGAGATGGGTTCGCGAAATTATTATAATTAACGAGATCCGGACAAACGTGTCCTGGATAAAATCTGTCCCACGTATAAACCCGGACAAAAATGTTCGAATTGACAAAACATGGCCACAGGCTAAAATTAACATAGTTAGGTGTTTTTTTTTTCGCCAACTAGAGACGTGCGCATAATGAAGCCACAAGAAATTGGCAGTTGTTTTTATGGAAATGTTTGCATACATAAAAAAATTGTTAATTTGGTCGTGTATTTAGTAACTTTAATTATGTACCCTAACTTGAGCAGTCGTACCTCGTTAATCGTAACCCCCCCCCCCCCCCATCTTTCCACAATCGTCCCTAATGGGGATGTCTAAAACAACGAAATAGAAATGCCTGTATTTACACAGTTCGTCTCCGAAAGTATACTGTCTATATAGCGGACTATACACATTAACTGCATTCATTAATTAGCGAGACAGGGCACATACAGTCCCCAGGAGTTTAATACACCTTCAATCAAAAATACGCCCCACCATACCATAGCTATCTCGAAAAATGAATGAAACCTTTTTCAAGCTGTCCTCGCTGCATTCAAAATCGAGATTAGACCGCATAAAACAAATTCTAGCCTTTCAACTTTGAAATCGAGTCCCGACGAAAAAGCAAAAACAACACTACGAACGCGTAAATTTCTCTGAAACACATTAATGACTCTTTAATAGCTGTGCCGTCGTTCAGAAGACGCTCTGCCCGTCACAACGTGTCTCTCTCAATTCACGACCCACGTCACCGGCATCGATTTCATATCGATTTTCTTTGGCGGCAGTATACGAACTTCCGTTTTTTTCCCTTTGAAGATCGACCTACGCAGGATTGCACTCGACCGAAAGAAAAGCGACGATGCGTCGACGGAATCCATCCGAAAATGTACCCTTTTAAAAGACGTCAATGCAATCCCAAGTAGGACATCCAATTTCCGCGAAGCCTCGAGCGGCGGCGACAAATGAGATTGACTCCGCGTGGATATCTCGAAACACACTCGCGATTGAATTCCTCTCGACTGTCCGAAATTACGCTTCTGGAAACGCGGAAACGCAAGGCGGGTTGTTGGAGTGTCCTGCTTCGGCGAAGTCGGAGGTGATTTACGTATAGTACGTCGACGGAAACAAAACAACAGTTCATTTTCGTGTTGCCGCGATACCTGGGAATCTCGTTAGGGAATCGGCGCGACTGCCCTTCAACCCTTCGGGTCGCTGGAACAAATCCCGTCCCGTTGAAGTGCGGAATGCGCCCCTGGCGACGAAGCCAGATGGGGACGAATACTCGAGCGAATACCAGAGCTTAGTGTTATGTTTGAAAGGCGAAGTAGAAAACTCCCCCCCCCCCCACGCACACACATACATAACGCACGGACACGCGTCCGCACAACGCACGCACGCATAAGCGCGCACAAAACGTGATGACGCCACATTCTGTCGCGAGTCGATACCGACGAATTATGTGCTGGTCTGAATGAAGCAAAAAGTAGACCATTTTGGCGTCCAAACCGAGGTGTATGACTGGTTAACTTTGACAGCGAGAAAGAGACCTGGGAGCTTTAACTCTCCACGGGTTGAGGAGTTTAATATTTTTCTTTGTTGCCTTCTGTAACAGATAACGCGTGATACACAAAAAAAAAAAAAACGAACGCGTTTTTTTTTTAAATTAACGTTAGGAATTTTGTTTATTCAGATTTATGGAAATTCAGAACAACCCTAAATTTTTGCAGGGTCTCCAAACTGGATAAGCACAAAAATATGTAATGTTCACGTTACAAAAAAAAAAACAATTATTACAGTTTTTTTTATTTATGGTTAGAAAGTATTCAATTATTTTACTTCACTAGTTAAAGGAAAAGAAATTGACCGTTACTTGAAAAACGGAATCATTACTTTTCCAATTACTTGAGATTTCCCCAAAGGCGTATCTTTGTGCGGGTTCGAAAACGCAGTCCCTTCGGGCTCTCCATTATTGGAATAGGTTCGCCGGATTTCCAACTGCTCGTCTTCTAAATCCACCACCACTTTTGGTAGACCGTCCCCCTGTCGGAGACTTGGGTCTAGCATTCCCTAGTATAGGAAAGTTGTGGAAACAAGGGGCGCCATTGGGAGGGGAGGGGAAAATAGTCACGGTTACCAGTAATCTGATTACTTTCATAAGTAACCAGATTACTTCCTAATAAGTGAAAAAATTATCACAAAATTACTCCAAACAGTAATCGATTAAAAGTAACCTCACTACTCGTAGTGAGTACCGTGTAAGACCGGACACAACGAATAATAATACGGCGTTTAAGCCGCAAGGCCGAATGGATACGGAGCGAATCTATTAGGGATCACGTGGCAGGTTGAAAAACAAAGTGGGACTGCGGCCTGGAATTCATCTGCGGTTTAAGATAGTAGCATAGCCTCGTGTAATACAGCCCCTTATATCAGAGGACATTATGTTTCGTAAACGGCGCAGGGCGTGCAGAGCACGAAATGTGCTTTTGTTATATAACATGCCCGACAAAAATCACCGGGTACGTAGCGCGGAAGCTAAACAAAGCACTCAAACAAACAAAATAAAAAAAGCACCCGGATACTTCAAGGATTTTTCAATTTAATATCGGTATCTCCTTACATAACAGTCACGAAGGCAAAACAGTTTAGTCAACTTTTTTTTTCCTTTATATATAAAAGGCGGATTTAAATTAGGTTTCGATTTTCTCGAAGGGGCAGCTGCCTCGAAGCCTTCTATGAAGACTCTGAAGCGTAATATTCCACGGCTCTTCTCATTGCAAATCTAATTAATTTAACCAATAAGCGTGTCTTGTTTTGTGGCCTTCACGTCTACATTTGCATAATGATCGTAGCGCGGGCATTCCTGCGCGAAGGACTTCGGGATAATTGCGCAGATATAGTTTTTAAATACAATTATTTGTATGGTACCTTCTCTCGCTCTACCCGTCGTAACTCTATGCGGGTCGTTATTATTATTTTTATTTTTTATATATTCGAGAACTTTATTTAAGTTGGGTAACATTCTCGACTTTGCGATGTTACCCGAGTCGATGGAACTTGAGACCCGGTTCAATCTCGGATTAATTAATAATTAGGCTTGTTCTTTTTCTTAGGTGTGTGTGAAATATGAGGCGACATTGAAGATGCATGCATTACAGAATATGTAAGTTCGGGATGATCGCTTCGCTTAAGGAAAAAAAAACCAGTATTATTCTAGTTACACTAATCTCGAGGTGCACATTGCGTAACTAAGGAAGATTAATATAAATAAAGGGAAGAACATAAAAGGCAAGGGCGTACATATAAGGACCCTTACCAGCACACTCCCCATTCCAAGTAAGAAAGATTGTTTTTTTTTCTTACACAGTGACCTCGTGGAATCGGCTATTGTTTTCTAACTTCAGTATTCACTCACAAAGCGTGCGGAAGCCCAAGGGTGAGCTGTCGGAGGGAGACATCTCTGCGGATGGAAATTTTAGAACACACTTATTGTGTCGATACACTCTACGTTATACATAGGGTTCCGTGTTTTCAGATAAATCCGATAAAATCCTCCCCAAAAAACTCGCCGGTAAAATTTTCTTCAATACGAATTTATCCGAAAAACTCCAAACGTAAAAAATACGATGGCCACATACACACACACACACACACACACACACACACACACACACACACACACACACACACACACACACACACACACACACACACACACACACACACACACACACACACACACACACACACACACACACACACACACACACACACACACACAAACAAACAAACAAACAAACAAAGGGCAGTCTTCTACAAATAAGTCTGGTCAGAGTACAGGTTCAGCGGTCATTCAGGAGAGCATCCCCAGATTCCTTCAAAATCTTGTGGTATTGACCGAAGAAGGTTCACCGTTTGTCCCGTCGGGGTTCGTTCAGGACAGCGGGGCACTGTGATTCTGGGTCTCGACACAAACCACTGTTTCGGTTTACAGAATGATCTTAGAGGAAGGTAGGGTTGTGATTCGAAAACCGTGAAAGCTATGACCTCTTAGATTTCATGGGAGAGACCGCCGAGGCTTCTATCTCACGATTCCACCCCGTGCAGCCGCAGGAGGAGCGGAAGAATAGAATGAAAAGAAAACGAGCTTTCCAACGGCTACGTCAAGGAGTTCATTGATTTTAATGTGTCTCTTCTCAAGTTTTGTCTTAGGGCAATTAGTGCTACTAATAACAAGGGCGCCAATGTCGAGGTGGTACGGTACGCGTGCGCTCTTATCAGTCTAGGGCAGGGGTATACCTGCCGGTTAATATATATTTTTATTTTCAATCCCAAAAATATGAAAACATAGCAAAACTAAACTCCCTACTTCGGAGAATCGGAATCTAACAAAAATAAACTCCGATAAACCCCGAATATTCGGCCAAAAATGAACTCCGAAAAACACCCGCCTCCGAATTTCACGTGAAATGAACTCTGAAAACACGGAATCCTACGAGGCTGGATCACACATTTGCATTGATACGCGTGCTCGAGCGATACCCCATAGAGAGTAAGATTGTTAGAGTAGACCCCAGACCCACGCGACAAACACGCTGAAAGTCGACGAGAGACCGCCACAAAGAGGCCGCCCGTCTTGTCAGTGAGATGCTGCAATTAAGACACGCTGTAGAGTGCCAGTCTTTCAACAGGAAACACGTGAGCGACAAAAACGGGCGCCGCGCGGTGATTCCCATAGTAACAACCCAGGACGCTGTGACGTGGACCTATGCCAAGCCGCCACGACACAGCGTCGACGCAAGTTGCTATGGAAACTGCCGCGCGGCACCCGTTTTTGTCGCTCATGTGTTTTGCCTTACGTGTAGCGGAGTATGACCGATTACGCGTTATTGCCAGGCAGGTATATGTACAAACCATCGCCGATTTCGGCTCGACAAAACGAACGATCTCGCGATGCACCCTGTAAAAACGAACATACGCGCCGAATACCAGAAACCTTACCGATAGGCGGCGTATCGGATATAAGAGGTGGCAGGTAAACAACATGTTGCAAACTGCTCAGCGCAGTTTATATCTGTGTCGCCAACTCGTCGTCACGCAACTCGGATTTGTGTTTCTCTACACTCAAAACCGCATAACACAAACTCAAAGTTAAAAAAACTGGGTCAGCAAAATAGGAAGAAAAAGAGCTTACGCGCATTGCTGTACGTTGTATACACTTTATAAGATTCCCTTCCATCCAATCTGGCGGCGAAGCTCCGAGATATATCGCGTTCCGCGACAACGCAACGTGACAAATGACGGCGGGATGCTGACACTAAAAGCACAACCGACCTTTCACACAAACCGCCTAACCGTAATCCAAACAACAACAACAACAAAAACGCAACCAGAAAGCGTTGTTCCGTTGCCAGCATCCGGCCTCGAAACAACGCCAGTGCACAGCTGCCGGAATTACTCGCCTAAATCTCATATATTACGCGGGATTTTGGTTTTCTGTTGAATATTTTGTGTCCACATTACACGGAATCTTTTTCAAAGGATGTTCGGCGTCCGCGCGATTCGAGTCGTCGCTGGCTCCGGTCGTAACTCCCGGGTCGAAATACCGTGGCAAAGTGGGCGACTCAGGGTTCGGGACGCACGCGGAAGGGGACGACATATTTTCGCTCGGGTCATCGAAGCATTTTTTCCCCGCTCCACCGAGTTTCTAGCGCAGATTTGGAGCCGGCCGAGCCGGACATTCAATCCCGAGTAGGGGAATAATTCCCGGACAGGAAATGTTCGGTAACTTTGCTTGTTTTCTTTGGGGACGGCGTCGGGTTCTGAACAGCAGCCCCGCTAGCAGTATATAAAGTAGTTGTCTACAATAAACGAACAACCTCCATATTGAAAACGAAAAAAATATATTATTTACGATGTCCAATAAACATATCAGAGCTTACATGAACTATAAAAGCCGCATATATGTTTTTATATGATAATATATGTTCTTATGTGTTGACTGACACATTCATAATTTTTTTTACTACGGCTAATGTTTAAGGATTTTCTATAAGGTTCACAAATATAACAGCTCTTTACTAAAATATATTTGATAGATCGTTAATCAATATTTCTACAGCAGACCATTGTATAGCGACCATTTGTAGAACAATGAGGATGGCGTCCGAAGATTTACGATGCCCCAAGAGAAGGGAAGTCACCAGGATCGAGAGAAACTGAACATTCTTTGCAAATTGTGCAATGTAATCCCGAACGAAGTCACGCTTTTGGTAGGCCCAGAAGGGTAATAAGCTGAACGTGTGTAAGCAAAGCCGAACGCGTCCAAGCAAAGCCGAGCGCGTACGGAAAAAGCCCACTGCGTATGAGCAAAGCTGAGCGCGCCCGAGCAAAGTCGAGCATGTACGAGCAAAGCCGAGCGTTTCCGAACGAAGCCGAGCGTGTCTCAGTAAAGCCGAGCGCGTTCGAGCAAGGCGTATAGCGCGTCTGCCGATTGGAATACAGTCGAAATAATAAAACGGTGAAATTTAACAAAATTCAATAGCCCCGAAAAACTGGAAAGAATTTATATCTGTATTTCTTTTCGTGCGAAGTACGTGATATACAAACAACAACCTCAGCTTGTCATCTAATGTAATCTTTAAAAGAATCGTCTCCCAAAGGCACCCCGATAACCGCCAACATAGCACAGAGTCTTCGAATATTCCACAGTAAGCGAAGTGTCGGATACGAAACGAGGGTAAGCGATGTTCGACGCCGTCTAGCGTCACAGTCGAAAGAAATGCCAGGAGCCGATGACGCGTAACTCGCGAGCACGAAGCCCCAGCGGCGACGACAACAGACCAAAAGTCGATAAGACGACCGACCAGAACTTCTCCGTCGCCCGGAATCTCGGAGCACCATAACAACACCCTTCCACCGCCGCCCACCCCAGCCGACAGGGCGGCGCCACACTACTTCTCATCTCTCTCTTCTTGGCATCGACTCCGTCGCTCCATGCATGTCTTTTCTTTCTTTTTTCTCTACGCTCTTGCTTTTTCTCGTTTCAAAAGTGCTAAAGGGGCCTTGACTTCTTTGTCTGCCGTGATTAAGTTGTTGGCACGCGCCCGAGAAAACTCGGCGAAAGAATCCTTCCTTATGATTTTCGCACTGGCTGCTGGATGGATACATCTGTAAACGTCATTGATTCCTGAATTGGGGTTGGAAGCTAGCGTCATCTAGCTTGCTTGGTGCAAGAGATAAATACGCAAAATTAAGCGAGTACCGCCCAGTTCTGTTAAACGTATGCCTTCTTGACTGTCAATAGAGATTTATTTTGTCTTAGCGATGCCTGCGAAGAGTAAGCGTATCTTTAAAGAAGAATAAGAGGAAGTCGAACTTATTATACCCAAGAATGAACGCTTGCGTTGCTGTCAAAACGGTAACTACTGAAACCATTAGACGCGGCAAACTTTGCGGGACACGGGAGCAACAGCCGAACTAGAGTTCTGCATGAGCCCCTACGGGAGCCAGAGTTACGCGTCCGTTTTCCACGTGCCACCGCGCCGCTATTCGCCGAGATTCGATCACGTGATGAAGCAGACTCAAATGCCGTGCAGGAAAGTAGACGTTGCGCGCGCCCCGGCGTACGTTCCCCTGCTTTTGAGCGCGCGGCGCCGCTTTTCGCCGAATTCAGTCACGTGAGGAAGCAGGCTCAACATGCCGTGCATGAACGACGGCGCTACGGGGTTGAACGCGCAACTCTGGCTCCCGTAGGGAGCCTATTGGGGAGGAGATCGAACAGTCACGCCTCTAGCGGTGCGCTTAAGCTGTGGGGACAACAAAGCGAATTGTATTGTTTGTTTTTGATCAGTGATATCGATGGTGACGATTCAAATGGCCGCTCCTCGTGCAACCAAAGCACTGGTAAGAGTAAAGCGCTCGTGTCCAGACCGTGCATGGCGACGTTCAATTTCTTCGTTATGCTGTGTTAGTAAACACCGGGCTGTGGGGACAACAAGCTCGATAAAGCTCCCCCTATAGTTCGATCTCCTGCCCAATACAGGAACTCTAAGCCGAAATAAAGCCCTTCATTTTGCAAAAATAGAGAGTTTTAGTAGATCGTTCCGATACCTCCGATACCCCCGATAACGATACTATATATGTAAGCGCAAAGGCGGAGGCAGAGTATCGGGTATCGTTATCGGAGTCATCGGAACGATCTACTAAAACTCTCTATTAGCGCAAGGTACGTCGATGCACGAGGCGCGTGCAACGTGCAGTCCTTGGGAAGATTATGGCGGCACAGCGCAGCACTGAGCTAGATTTCAGACGCCATATTCATACCCCGAAGTGGCTCGCCGTCAGAAGATAACGCTGGAGATAACAAGGACCGCAGCAAGGTGCCGCGAAACGATATCTGCAGCAGGCCAGCTTCGTCACCCATCACGGAGGCTGCGGCAGACGCGCCGCATGACGGCTGACAAGGGAGCATCTTGCGCATCTTGCGCCTGTTCCGATTATCTTGTGCGCGTCGGACGGAAGCGAGTAAAAAGGACATGACCGCGAGCACGAAAGGACGCGCATGCGCAAAGCCTGGTCCGTGAGAGCGGCGGAGCGCCGTCAGGAGGCGCAGCGGCGGACTTCGGCTGGCGCTCCCATGTCCCGCAAACTTTTGCAGTCGACTGTACCTGCCTGCCTAAGCAAGAGGTGCTTTCCACATTGCGCAGGTATCATGTCTAGTTACTTCCGCGTTTATCCCCTTATGTCGTTCAGTTCTATTCAAAACCATATTGGCGCAAAAAAGTCTGACTGTATATAGGTTCAGGCACGTATAGGTTACCAGGACGCGGATAACTGGTGCACCAAACGCAGCGACAAGAACGCTCTTTTTATTAATAGGAATATAGTGCGTACTAAATTGACACTAATTTAATGAATGTTTTGTTTCCTAAACAGGACACGTTTAAACCACGTCTGAAAAAGAAGCCTCTTTGAACAAGAATCTTGAGCTTTTCACTGTCATTCTTCAGGCTCGACAACCGATATTAATAATAATTAATCACTAAGTTTCTCAGTTTATTACCGTGTCCAGGAATAATATTAATAATAATATTACTCCTGTACATTATAATAAACTGGCTCACCATTATAAATATTAATAATTAGTGACAAGAGGACGCGGGCACAGATTGGCGAGTAAACGTTGGCCTACACGACACGTAGACCAGCCTGCGAGAAAGAAATTACGTACATCAGAAAACAAATAATCCGCATCGAGTAACCACGTGATACTGTGCTTATTACTTTCCCGGCGGCTTTCGGTATTCCGTGATATATTGAAAGCAGTCGGGAAATTAACCGGAACCGACATTGGCTGTGCCAATATACGCGCTCGATGAACCGCATGTGGCTCGTATGCATGTCATTCCAACAACCCAGACACAAATAAAAAAACACTGCCGAAATTCCTGGACCGAAAATCATTTCCGGTTGGACCGTTTCCTGCGTATGCTTCGATTACCAGGAACGAGCAGCGCGTCTTTGGAGTCTCTCTCTTAGGCGGAAAGTGCAGAAAAGGTACGTCGAGGACCTGATGCTATACTTTTTGCTTCGTGACGGGTTCTTCGGAATTATTCTTACCGGCTCACGCAGCATTCTGATTGGTCGGGGAGCGTGGCGAGTCTCCGAGTGATTACAAACCGTACGACGCCAAATACTAAGCGAATTCTCGTTGAATTCGGCCTCTTTGCGAAAGTTGCGTGAGTCTACTTGAGATACCTTGGTATAGAATTCTCTTTGACACGAAAGGCGTTCAACAAAGTTTCGAGGCTCGAAAATCAATGGAGGCCTTTATAATTACTTTTTTCGGACGCGGGGCAGCGCGTGCGTGCATCGAGCCACGTACGTCGCTCCGTCAACTGCAAGGTCGTCGCCGTGAACGTACAGGCTGGCCTAAGTGGAACTCTACGTAAAGCCTGAAGGTCGTTCGTTTGTCACAAAGCCGGCATATAGCGTGGAATGATTGTTCCTTGGCGTGCCAGGCAAATAGCATAAGGCAAAGGCAATTTTAAAAGTTTTACGTACCAATTTTGTTCTTCTTTTTTCCCAACGGGACAGTGTGGACGTGTTGCGTCTCGAGATAAAGGGATGATTCATAGTGCTGGGCGGGAAATCGACTGATCGCGCTCGACGGCCGCGGTGTCTCATTTTTCGGATATCAATTGCAAAATGCAAAGTTGTGGTAATGTCGTTAGTTGAGCGGTGATGATTGAACATGGTTAAAATTGCGCACAAACAGAAAAACATACCGGGAAATTTTGAAGCTTTACTATACTCCGCCTAGGCGATCGTTGCGTCAGCCATCCTTCTGTGGCTCTACACTGACAAGGAAATGGCCTTTCTACATTCGTTTGAGTGCGGTTGATGGTGTGTATATATCTCCCGCGTGCTCGGGGGCCCCATGCGAGTGTGGCCTCGGCTCGAGCTGACAATCGCGGGCTGTTCTTCTTCTTCTAATACATCGAGTTGTGAGTTTGCGCTTGTCCTTCTCTCTTCCTCTTCACTGTTCCTTTCTGTTTGTGCGCAATTTTAACCATGTGCAGAAGTTGTTGCTGTCAACCGCACAACACTGCGGCGTGTAGGAGGACAGTGAACGCGCGGAACCAAAAGAAATATCAATCTGTGCTCAGAACACACTGAACTTCACGCAGATGTTTCCTTAATGTAAGCGCGTGCGAACAATACCCGAACCGGAAGTTATTTTAGACCCCGATTATGACGGACGGAAGTTGCCGGAATGCCACTTCTAGGATAGATAGTTGAGTATTTAATACGTACCGCTAAAATCACCAAGGAACGCCATCCCCGAAAAAAACGTCCACCTCATATTTTATTTCCTTTTTTTCTCTTCACTCTGGGTGCGCGTTCATTCGGGATTTTGTCGATAGTTGGTTGTTTTCTAGCGCCCCCTGGCGGTAATTAGGGACAACATCGATAACAAATAGCGCGGACCAGGGAGTGGCAAAGAGGGAGGGTTCACCTTCGAAGCATGGGGCGAGAGAGCATGGTACGAAGGAAACATTCTATTGTAAATAAGCGAGCAAGCGTGGACGGAGGACCCGAGTAAACTCGGGCGTTTTCATTGGAGGCCGTGAATCTCGATTAGTTCGCGATTTATCGACGTCATTAGGCGGCAGCCGCGAATTGTAGAGAAAGTATACAGTCAACAAGGAAACTCTTCAAGTGTGTGCACCCACGGCTCCGCGAGTGTCCCTGTAGCGGGACAAACAAAACAAAAACAACGAGAGAAACCAAAGGGAGGAAGGCACGGCAACACGCAGAAATTTTCTCCGCTTCTCCCAAACACACGTAAATACAAAAAAAAAAGAAAAACAGACAGACAAAGGTGGCAAAAGGAATCCATTCGGTCAAAATGACCGTGAAATTTAGAGAAGATACACGAACACAAAAAGAAATCCCAAAATCGAAGCCACATGGAAAAGAAAAAAAAAGCGAGAAAGAAACGTTGAAAAGCCTCCCCGCACGGCGCCTTCTTTAATCGGGTTGCGTGCATCGGGCGGAGTCAGAAGCAGCCCTGTCTTTGTCTCTTTTTTTCTTTTTGTAGCCCGACCGGCACTATACTTTGTTCACCCCTTAAGCTGACAATGCAGTGGGAGCTACGTTCTCGTTGGACCATTCAGACGTCTACATTTCGTCACGTGATCACTCTCTCGCCCCATACCCGTGTTCAGAAATCGAGGTAAAGTGTCAAAAGGGACTCCAATGCACGAAACCAAAAACTAGGAACAAAACAAGAAAAAAGTGAATTACACACAATGACACGATGTGTCTGGTTGTCCCCCTTTTTTATTTGTTCCTAATCTTGGCTTTTTTCATTATGTAGTTAGTTCACCAGCTTGCCCACGTGTTTTCATGGATGGAAAAAAGACGTGAAAAGGCTGTAGGTGTTCGGGCGAGCTGCAGTGATAGCTAACTATGTCATTCAACACCCGAGACTGCTGTGCAGAGACATGTTCCCTTCTGCGTTTGTTCCTTCGCGACGTGTGAAGGAAGACGATTGATTGGTCCGGCGAGAGCCCATAGCTTCCAGCGCACTGTCATCCCAGGGGCGGACGTAGCCTAACTGCGCGCTCGCACTTTTAACGAAGAGATCGAAGAGCGAAGCCAGTGCGGCGCTCCTCCGGTCGTAAACCGACATCGCGCACGTAGGGGAACGAAGATAACACGAGCGATCGATCGTCCCCCGGCGCATAACTTTGATACCCGCGCTTACGAGAGGTCGACGTGTATACAATGTTGCAATTGTAACCGAGTTCTTGAATTCGAGGACGAACAGTCTTGTTTGACGCCGAGTCGCTCGTTCCGGTATACAGTGTGCCGTAAATGAATTCTTTTTCGGTCACTCGCCCGCCGATGGGACTGCCCCATGCAGTCTATATAGTCTGTGGCAGGCGAAGAGTAAGGCCCGTTCACATATGCGACCGAGTACGACCGAGAGCAAGACCGGTTTTAAGCCTCTTGCGATCTCTTAGGACCGGATGCGCTACAGCGCAACTGGTCCTAGAGATCGCAAGAGGCTAAAACCGGTCTGGTCTTCTCGGTCGTACTCGGTCGCAGTGAACGGTACAAAGTGGAAACTCGATCCCATCTCTCCACTATGGCAGAGCGAACGATGGAAAGGAGGTCACCTCCCCCAGCTTTCGCTCTGCTATAGTGAGAGTGGAGGAGCTTCCAGCCTTAACGCGTTGGCAATAGCTGGCTGCAAGGAGCGCGTTATCTACGACTGTGTCCGTTGTGAGCGGAGCGACAGGAACGACCGCTCAGCGCCGCGCGTTACACACTCCTGCAACCACTGCAACGAGCGCAGCGGGTCGTCAGCACGGCGACCGCTTCTCCGCCGCCGTCAGCTGTTTCAGCGGTGCCTCTAAAAAGAAGGGGACGACGCTACCGCTCACTGGCGTAACAGCAAATAGACAGACAGTTTTCTATAACCTCAAGCTTTAATTCTTTTTTTTCGACTTAGGCTCGCAGGGTAGAGTGGATGAAAAAGAAGCAGTACGCCGTCTTGGACGATCACGACTTCAACGCACAACTTTGCCAATAGTACAAATCTCGCCACACGCCTCTTCTACGATTACAAAGGACGATGTAATCTTAGCAGCGATATAGCAACGTAGAAATGTGATTTCGTGATCACATAGACGTTGCTAGCGTTCAGGAATGCTAGCACTAATCATTTTTCTAGAGTGATGAATATGCGTCAAAATTCGCATCCTTTGCTACGCGCCTTCAAAATACAGAACGCACTAGTAACACCTTGAGCAACTTGAGCGCACGCATGGAATGCGCAAAATAAGAAATCCGGGCGATGTTCGAGCACACAAATGGTAAGAAAGCACCACTGTAGTCAAAGTAAACAAACACGACGGCACGGGCGTTTCTGCTGTCTTGAGGGTGCCGCCACGATCACCGCCGCACAAGTGGATGGATCTCCCTTCAGGACGTGCTGGGTGGGTTATCATCGCGACACACGGCGAGAATTCACAGTCAAGGAAAGCGCTGTACGCGGAACGACAAGCTTCCATCACACCGACCACGTCGACGATCACCACCGACGCCATACCGCAACCGGCATGCAACGCGCGCCGCCGAGCTCTCCTCGACCTGTGGTTGGTCTGTCGGTTCGGTCACTCCTTTCGTTCCCGAACGTAGCGAAACAGTTCAGCCCGGCTCAACTCCTTGCGTTGCGCACGAACACGAACGAAACGGCCGTTTGGAAGCTTCGTTGCTATGCCAACTCGTCGTTCCGACCGGTTGCATTCGTTCGTAAGCGTAGTGGTCGCTCCGAACGTAAGTGTGTGAACGGGCCTTTACAAGTAACGGTGTTACCGGCAACGCGTTACGTTTTTCAATAACGTAGCGACGCACTCGTCACATTTTCAAAACAGTAACGGGTAACGTACTCACGTTAACTATTTCGATTAACGGGTAACGTAGTCACGCTACTCGTTACATAGCCCTATACCCCATTTTCAAAGCAGCATCGAGCAACATTGGCGGTCGCCATTTGTTGGGCACCGCGAAGCGTGCGATTGGTTCCGAGTTTTCGCCGAAGGCTGACGCAGCCCTCGTGCCCAATACATGTTCAGAGCACGTGTCCGAGCAATGGCGGGATCGGAATAATTGCCGCAGCAGCTACCACACGCCACTCACTTTTGAAAAGGGTCTACTGCCAGCGGTACAGGTGTAGAGGCCATCGGGCTTCGCGAGGCGGAGCCTTCGCAGAGAGGCACCACTCCTGCACTGCGGCCGTGCTGATAGCCGCCACTTCCTGAAACCTCGAACAGATGGGCCTTGAAGCTTTCCGCAGGAGCGGAGGGTACAGCACGATCTCGCCGTCCTAAGGGCCGAGGGGCTCGTTACCCACCGCTGGCAATTTATCGCTCCGAGGCGTTTCTAATACCGTTCATTCATCGGCGATTAAACCTCCTCCCAACCCTCACAGCGGACGGCAGGAGTAAACATCTGAAAGTGGTTCAACAGGCACTTAGGTATCGGCCAAGATCCGCGGCAAAGCGTGCATACAAGCGTACACCGTAACGACTTCTCTTACGATCTTCTCCCGAACCGGTGTCGCGTCCCCTGCGACGGCATCTTTACGAGCCCCACTGCTGCTCCCTCGTCCTCGTCCCCATCGACTTCCTTCCGCTTTCCACTTCACGCCACGTTAAGCGCGGAAATGAACGTCGTATTTCCTGCCACCAGCCGCGCGACTCTAAAAGACGACAGCCATTAAACGGCGCTCACGACGAGTCGGGCTTCGCGGGGGGATGGGCCACTCGGTGTCTCTCCTGCCGCTGCGCCGAGGAGGAGCGCTCCGGAGTAGACGCTCCGGAGTAGGAATGTCGCGAACCTGTCGGGAATCGGGCTTGGCCAGGTTCGACTTTTGGTCGAACTTTGAGCTGAAGGTTCGACCAAAGTTCGGCTGAAGTTCGACTGCGACGCGCATGGAGCGGAAATCAGGACCGAGCTGGCGCCACCTGGCTGAGGAGGCGTAACAACTTAATTTGATCATGTAACCAATATACGTTTGCATTTGTATTGCAAAAAAAAAATACAAAAAAAAACGCTAGTTATCGACTTTTATGATAATTTCAAAAATACCGTACAGATAACGCTTCCCAATGTTTAAAATGGTTGCGTAAAAGTCGCGGAACGCTGTTCGAAAGTCAAACTTGGGCCTCTAAACCCGTCAAACGCAAAGTTGGGGTCGAGGATGACGCAGCGCACCGATTGGCCTATCACGACGATGACTTGGCGCTTTTTTGTCGCCGACGTCCAACCGGCGCGCTCCGCGAACTTTCGGCTCCAACTTTGTGTTTGACGAGTTTAGGGCCCCTTGGTCGAATTTCGTTGAAAGTACGAGTGTGGAGTAAAGCGGTGTCTACACTGACTTGGATAAAGTTGACGACATTGGCAACTCCAGAGTTACCGACCTTCTCGTACGAGGACCGCAAGGCACGCCCATTTTAGTCTTCTCTCTCCCCCCCCCCCCCGCCTTTTTTTTTTCTACATACAACACCGCTTTTTTCCTGCTTTGGCGCGCATTTTTTGTTTGTTTTCCTTTTCGAGGCGAAGAACGTGACACATGGATACCACGATACAATAGGCGTATACTCCTTCTTTGCTCACTAGGAAAAAAAAGATATAACCTTGATCAGCAAAAAAGAGAGAGTGAAAAAAAAGAAAAGCAGAGGGAATCGATATGTGGTCATCGATCAGGAGTTGTTCGACAAGTGCTGCAAAAAAAAATCCATTAGTAGAAAAGGAAAAAAACAACGGTGTTCGCACGTAAAAGGGGAGAACATTATCAATTTAGGGACAGAGACTGCTGATGAAAACGGAAGTAGCTGTACAAAATTAATAGAGTGAGTGCTTTCATCACTTCTGAGCTCCGTTTCCGGTGCAAACACACCCACAAAAAGAACATACGTTTTTAGTGGTGGTGTGGCTGCTGACGCCTAACCTTGAACACCTCAATAAGAATAAGTAGGAAAAGTGTAAGGAACGATGCGCAATTGATTCCTTGTTTTCGTATGATTACAAAAAAAAAAGATGTGTATTAAAAAAAAGATGGGGAAGGAAATAATCAGAACGAGAAACGTGACGAGAAAGGAGGAAGCGACTTCGCAAAGAAAGAAGCAAATTCGAGAGAAAGAAGTGAGCCTGATGGCGGATATAGGTGGAAGCACCACCAAATGGACGAACGTAATTCGAACCGAAATCCTCAAATTGCGCGGAACATGTTCTTCTTCCATTCCGAATGAGCGGCGAATTAAACAGAGAAATAAAGGCACTGAAAACGACGGTCAATTCTAATCAAAACACAAATAAACGGGGAGTCGACGGCGGAGGACCATCGGCAAAACCAACGAACAAAATTCGAACCAAAACGCTCAGACAGAAAGCAAATTGTCCTCTTTCTTTTTCTTTTCACTCTCTCCAATTGAGCACCGTATCAAACAGACAAGGAAACCGACTCAACGTCCGCAGTCAATACCACTTAAAATAAAATATACAAATGAACAGAACGGGCGCCGGAAGTCCACAGTCCTCATTCCCCTACCTCTCCTAGTCCCTTATCTCTTTCCTTCTCTCCCTCTAATATATTTCTCTCTCTCTGGAGTCACGTGACTTGGGGCTGAGAGTATCTAAACATAGACGCCCGGTATCGATTAGCGAATCCGCGAGGCTCAAACCTCCCCCCCCCCCTTTCCTTCCCCACTTGAGACTAGAGTTCATTCGCCGAGCTGGGTTTTAGTCAGTCCCACCTACAAGATAAGGCCTGCGCGTGACGTCATCTTTACGGCGCTGCGTGGAGCCACTAGTGATGACGTCTGGGTGGAGGGGTAGGCGCGTGCCTTGTCTTGTGGGTGGTGTTGGTTTAGGGATCCCGGCAGCCGGCATCGCGGCGTACGCTAAACCCCGCTTAAAGTTGAGCCTTCGCTCACTGCTCCCGGGGATGTTGCGCGTGCCGCGCGGACCAAAATAGAGCGCGCGGATTGGTTGCTTCCTCCGGGTCGTGTTGACTCCATCCGAGCAGCAGGTCGGGAGGAAAAAGTAGACCGGAGAGAGTGCGACTACGGACATCGCTCGCGCCGATCCGAAAAAAGTGTTCGTCCATTTCTCGTCGGCTGAAAGTCGGTTATACCAATTCAAAGTGCACCTTTGTAAAAAAAAAAAAAAAGTTAAGCACGTAAACAAATTTTTACACTACCTTGATTATGCTGTGACAAAGACGGGGGAGCATACAATGTATTGGCAATGAGCTGGGAACATGCTATGTGTGCGTGGCCTCGCGTGACGTCATGAGGTCACATGACCGTGACGTCAGAAGCAGGTGTCACGGGGTGGCATTATAGCCACCCCGTGATGCGTGTTGAACGTTGAACACTAGGCAAATTTTTAATCTTGAGGTGTAGGTATGGAAACGAGGCAAAACCAACATCGCGCAGTCTAAACTTAACACAATTTTTAGTAATATTATCTACCGAATTCGCTCACAGTGATGGAAGCGGCATTTGTCCTTTAGTAGCAGGCAAAATATTGGTCTGGACCAGCCACTGAAGGTTTTTGAGCATAAGCCAACACCTGTTAACACATGAATAAAAAATTATTGTTAAATGAAATTATCTTTGATAGTGATTGAGGGTGCGTCCTTGATAATGAAAAATATCACTCGATACATTTTGCAATGAGAAGAAATAGAGCGGAGTAGAAACCCGGAGCCTTCCTTTTAGAAATAAGGCTCTGATCAGAGTATGCTAAATTGACAATGAGAATTAAAAAAAATAAAAATAAAGAAGTTAAAATTCAAGCATAGTGCGGCACTTGAGTTGAGGCATAGTCTCTCTCCCCTTCCCCTTTTACACTCGTCGTTAGTTTAATTAGCCCGTAAATATCATTTCTGTAAAATGTCAGCCAAATCACGATATCCGCTAAAATGCCTGTCAATAAAATGCGGCTCCCTAGTTTCATGACACTACACAACTCAAAACTTTAATATCAAAAACCGCAAAAAAAAAAAAGACAACGACATTCACACACATTTTATGAAAACCTATGCTCTTTAGCGGCGTTGGAATCAGAGGTTCGCCGCTCTTTCGATCGATCCGCGTTTCTCCCTCTTCCTCGGTACAGCTTTTTTTTACATTTTTATTAGAGGTCAATTTACAGTTAAGACCAAAGAAGGTCGAACTGTAATAATATTGAGCATAATTCCCGGTCCTATCGCGGTAACCCGGCCACGCCCCCTTGTCAGCCGCTGCTCCTAGCACTCCGGTGCAGGGCGGTGAAGCTCGACGCGCGCGCGGGCGCTGGCGGGAGGTAGTGAAGCACTGAAGATTGACATAAGCGGAGCAAGTGCCACGGTTCACTGTAGCCACGGCATGAGGCAGACATGATAATAGAGTGATCTTAGTCAGGAGTAAAGGACCCTAATGGACCTTTTGCGAAATCCCCCAAGCGCCCCGGCCTGCGCGCGAGGAATTGTGGGAGAGACTGTCCCTCGCCTGGCCGCTTTGCCTTGAGATCGCATTGCCTTGTCGCTTGCCTCCTCTTAATCCCCTGTTTTTCGATTCCATTACCTATTTTTATCTATTTAAGTGTATTTTTTATTGCTTCTAAGTGTTTCTATTCTCTTCTGCGCGAGATATTTCTTGTATATATATATATATAGTATTTGTGTCTTTATTTTGCCTTTTTCGACGGGAGTGACGACGGACAACACGCCGCTTCGCGCGTCGTTCCCTGGGTGAGTACTACCGTTGCTACCGATTCCTACCGCGCTGTTAGCTGTTCATTTTGGTTCATTTGACCCGCGTGCAGTCGAGAGGAGCCGTTTATAAACACCCGCGCACATGTCATAGGGATAGGCAGAGCTCTGAATCAACAATCGCGACGCGAGAGCCGAGTGCGCTGTGATTTGGCCGCCCGCGCTCGATCCGTTGACTCGCACTGTAGCGTATGCCTTCGAGTGCCGCTTACTTGACGAAGATACAGCACGCCGCTTTGTCGCCGCGAACCATTTGTCCGAATGTTTGCGAAGCTGAGGCATATGCAACGCTGCGGCGCCTGACAACTGCGCGCTGCGGCGCGATACCTTCGCAAACGCCGACGGCTCAATGTCGCGGCTTGAATGCGCCTATGGCATGCCTTCGTAATCTATCTGCTAAGCGGTTGTCAGTTGCCAACGCCCTTTTTCAAGTGCAGAGATGTGTTGCCGCGAATCATTTGTCCGAATGCCTGCGAAGCCGTAACACCGTTCGTCATATCCAACGCTGCGGTGTTACGGTTTCGCAGGCATTCGGACAAATGATTCGCGACGGCAAGGCGGCGTGCTGTATCTTGGTCAACTAAGCGGCACTCGAAGGCACACGCTACAGTGCGAGTCAGCGAAGCGAGCGCGGGCGGCTAAATCGCACCGCACTCGGTTCTCGCGTCGCGATTGTTGATTCAGAGCTCTGCCTACCCCTATGACATGTGCGCGGGTGTTCATAAACGGCTCCTCTCGACTGCACGCGAGCCAAATGAAACAAAATGAACAGCTAACAGCGCGATAGGAATCGGTAGCAACGGTAGTACGCACCCGGGGAACGACGCGCGAAGCGGTGTGTTGTCCGTCGGCACTCCCGTCGAAAAAGGCAAAATAAAGACACAAATACTATATATATATCTCGCGCAGAAGAGAATAGAAACACTTAGAAGCAATAAAAAATACACTTAAATAGATAAAAATAGGTAATTGAATCGAAAAACAGAGGATTAAGAGGAGGCAAGCGACACGGCAAGGCGATCTCAAGGCAGAGCGGCCAGGCGAGGGACAGTCTCTCCCACAATTCCTCGCGCGCGGGCCGGGGCGCTTGGGAAAACTGCAAATCGTCTATTCTGTCTTATCACAGTAGCCACTGTTCCAGTGTGATCGCGACTTCGCCCACTTCGACTGAACTCTGACCTCAAATATAACAAACCATACGGCGAGTAGAGACGTTGTGAAATAGATATTTGTACCTATTTCATTTTCTTCTACTTCTCTGAACATTAAAGTCTACCGATAATTATTTTATTATTATTATTATATTTTGCTTCGTTGATGCCTATTCTGGCGCAGGCGTAGTGCAATTTTGAGCGAAAATGGCGTTTTGGCGCGAGATGTTACGGACATTCGTTCATGACGCAAACGGCGCAGCACCTCCATCACCTGCGCTCATCGCATGGCTCCTGCGTAGCCAGCTGAAAGGCGAGGTTACCTTACACACCGCCGATGACGTCACTGCCTGCGCTCGGCAGGCAGTGAGAGACGGAGGCGAAATTTTAATGTACAAGTGCAGCGTTCCCACTAAACAGCACCACAGTCGCGGACGGCATATGATTACGGAAACACAGAGCAGGGCTCATTCTACGTTCAAGCTTCTAGCGCCGTGATTGGTTCTTAACCGTTCTTATCGGCTCATGTCGCCATCTCATTTGCTGAGGAGGTGTTCATCTTCAGGGCCTTTTTCCTCGGCCAAGAGACGAAAAACTCAGACGCGGAGAAAACAAGAAAAATGATTCTTTATTGAGCGATGGCGTCAGTGGTCTCGTAGTCGGAATATACACCTGTGCCTTAACACAGGCAGGCGTCCTTTCACCTTACGACGACCATTGCATCTGGGAGGCAACGACCTCAAAACCATTTCCTTTCTTCCAGTCGTAACTTAGTGCACCTGACAACGTAACCGCAACGGCTGGAATGTTTCGCAAGAAACGATTCGTAGTTCAACGAGTGTATTTATGTTCTTTTACACGGACGTTTTATTCTGTTGTTTCGTCGAGAGAAACGACAACTCAAAGAGGTTTCCGAGTGCGTTCAACTACGCTATAGTACCGCGGTGGCTACGACCCTGTGTTCCACTGCGACGCGTAGCGCGGAGTTGAAACGAGATGGCGCCAGCGTGGAAGTAGCGCTCGAACACTTCCGGTCCTGAGCTAGACACTTGCGGAATCAAATTTACGCACTATTTAATAGATATGGTCACTATAACACTCTCAGGAATATGTCAAGCTCGCTGTGAAAGAATGACACGTAGAACCATAGAGTTATTTTAACGTATGGTAGAGGTTTAACTGGCGCTATTGTGCTCTCGCAGCAACCAGTCTAGTATTGACTTCCGGTAACGCATTTCTGTGAGGAAAGATTGAGTGAATTTTCTTTCTGAGTTCGATCATAAGAGCGAATATCCCGAATAATTCGTACGTACTAGGTAGCTTGGACTCCCTATGCACGCAAGATCAAAATGAATTAAAGGCCACGTAATATAGTCCGATATTATATAAGTAAGTACTGCTTTATTCTTTCTGCTCTGTGCGAAGGTGCTTGTTCTGCGTTCAAAACGTCGCCCACACGCTCGAAATCTTTGAGGACAAGTGACTGATAAAAGCTGCCCGGCATAGAAAACAATAAAAAGAGACACATTTCATAGCCCACATATTTCATTCTTTACGTTTTAAATGCTTTTAACCGCTCGTAAAGATGCACGACGGGGTCATTTTCATATGGTGACAGGACTGGCATATTAGCAATATATAAGCGTCACCAGAATGATGGCGAGCCTTGAACACACTCTATATTCTTTTCGGTTGTTATTTTGCTTAGAATCGTCGCTCGTTTTTACACATCTGCTGTGGAACAGAGGTTTGGGCCTGAAATATAGCGAAGTTCAATATTGTTTACTGACGAAGAAAAATGAACTAACTAAAGAAATTATCCTTTTATAATGTTAATACAGGTACATACTATTCGGTACGACCCGAATAACAAAAGTGCTTCACGTTATTTTCTGGAAGCGACAAAATGCACGCGCGTTTTCCCATAGGAATGCACAGGAGCACCGCAGAAGTAGACTGGCTGCTGTCTGCTTCAATTTGCCTCCCGGAAGTCGCATAGACACTGGCGCCAGTCGAAACTCTAGCGTACATTATAATCACTTTATGCGTAAAACGCCAGGAAACATACGCACAGCGGAAGAGCCCCATGGGCTCCCTGATGGGTGGCGCGAGCGCGAGCAGTCCGAAGCGATTACAAGAGGTCATTGCGCAGTCGGTCACAACCAAACGCGAGTGTACACGTAAAAGCAGCGCACCGCCGCTGCAACCGCATCGCTATTTACAACTCTAGCGGCGTGCACTTAGTCCCCTTTTCTGTTTCTCATTTCGACCGCCACGCCGCGCCAGTTTTCGCTTCGCATACTTGGATAGGACGCGTCTCCCCGCTTCTCTCCCTCACGCCTTTCCCGCAAGGCGGCGTCGCCACTTCTGGAGTTGCGCACGGAGAGTTTCCGACTGCTTGATAGCGGTCGCGTGGTGCCTCACGCGCAATACGAACTGCGAGGAGGTGACGAAACCATTGATCGTCTGCGAACGCCTCCGCTTTTCCACCTGCTTTCCTCCTCGCCCCGCGAAAGCGCAGCGCATGCGCACTTGCGACCCATCTCCCGCAGAAGGCGTCCGCCATTAAATTGCAAACGCACCCCCGTGGTTCGAGATGGACACACTCTTCGACCTATAGACCTTTTCTACGTGGGCGCCGCCATCTTCAATTCTGGAACTTCCGGTATGCGTGAAAACATCGCTTTCTTCTCGCCTCGACAGTAGAACGTGTAAACATTTTAATTGCAACCATCAGTCGTTTTTGTTTTGTTCTTTCTTTATTTTTTCTTTCCTTTTCCGGGTTGAAATCTCTTGCTTTTTTTCGGAACGCATACCGGATATAGGGGACAACATGGCTGGGTACGAGGCTAAACGAAAAAGGCGTATAGGCTCTCTAGAGCTGCGTAGAGAGCCCACGACGTGGAACGCAATGCCGTATACGACCCAACCGGAAACCTCGATGGAATTTGTCTTTTGTCGAATCCGTTCATACGTAGGTTGAGCCAGGGCTGCTAAATGAGCTAAGCTTCACAGCGACAACGCGTCGGACACCTGGATGGATGCTAATGGCTGTACCCTTTATAACGGGGGGTAGCTTGCGCCACCTGGCCTAAAAAAGCAACAAGACAAACCTGATTTCCCTTTTCCTCCTCCCAAGCCGACGCGTTTCTGTAACTATATCACCGGGCCATGAAGGAGATCACCAGGCAGACCTTCGGGGTCTGCCTGGCGATCTTGTTGCTTAAAAAGCATTGTTGCCAGCTATCTGAAGCTTTACCTGAAATCGCAGGAAACGCCTTTCAACTCTCCGAGAGTGTTAAAACAGTTCGGAACAGAGTAAAGCGATATCGCCCGAGATTTCTGACACGGTGTTTAAAGCTCGAGTCGTATTTTTGAATCTTAACCATTTTTAATGGTGCCCGCCCTGCAGCAGCAGGCTGGCACCGCCCACAGGGACTTATAGAATGGAGCGGAGATCCTCTATACGTAGCTTGGCTCTAGGTTGAGTTATGAAGCTGCCTCAAAGCACATGCGGACGTCTCACCAACTCTCTCTACCGCGCATATACTACACCGCTCGTCCTTGCGGTTTCGTCGATTCCGACAACGTCGTCCCGTACGTCATTATGCCGGCTCTATATCAGTGTGTAAATTGGTTGTCGGTTTTAAGGGATGGACGTGCACGAAAATATCCTGGCCAAAAACTAAAGTCTAGAAAAATATAGCACAAAAAGATACGCGAAGGAGTTATTGAAGAAAATGTTCAAAAGCGCGAACAAAACGGGGACAACGAAGAAACAAGGACGACAGGACAAGCGCTTCTTTGTTTTGTGTGATTTATGCGCAATAAATTACATTTGTGGTTGTATTGTGCATAAATGACAAATGTGTTTTTAATCACCAGGTTTGCTCTTTTAGTGCGGTGAATACCTTAATTTTTGAGGAAACTTGGTTACTATCATATATGCTCCAGCCTTTAGATAGTTGGACTACTGGTGTTCTCAGAGCTGAATTAAATATCGTTTATCTATTGTTCCGTGTTTAATGGGGAATGCTTCTGGAAAACATAAAGCAGATTTTGAAGCGCTTTTTTTGTATGTTTTTATGCGTGCAAGCGCGTCTATACTAGAGAGAACTTACCGCTCTAAAGACCCGAGCTTGGAGCACTTCGCTCCAAATTGACCAGCGGAATTCCCCCCCCCCCCTTACCCCAACTGCTTCTGTGCGATTAAAAATGCCTTACTTTACGATGACGATATGAAATTGTTTCGAAAACCATATTCACCGACACTTTAGAAGACGCGGGGCGTACGCGTATTACGTTCACGCTTTTTGCTTCGTCATTCGTCCTCCGACCTTCTTATCTGCAAACACTGCAATCCCATTGGCTGTGGAACAATAATGAGATGATCGCGACTCGATACGCCCAGCGTTTCTTAAATTAAGCTTTGAGCAACCTTGGAATAAAAACCAGGCTATTGACGTGAAACGTTCTTTGGCTCGGTGTTCCGTATTTCGTGAAGCCCAAATAAAAGCGTGGCCGCAAGGCTCGACGCCGATTGGCTGACGGGTGGGAGAGGAGGAGTGAGGTGCTCGACGCTGATTGGTTGACGGGGAAATCATGTGACTAGAGGGGTAGGCGAGGAGGAGCTCGACCACCTGTGCGCACTGAGGGGGAAGAGCTCAAGAGATATGGAAGGCTCTGGAAGATCGCCGAGTTTATCGGTACCATTAGCGGTAGTATACCGAGTGCTCATTTTTAATTCGAACAGATTTATTTAAAACAATCCGTAAAAGATGCACTGATACGGTTTGTGCAGGTGAGTTATACGGCCAGGGGTACGGTATGCGGGTGGCTAATCGTTGCGATAAGTCCGCTAATTAATTAAAATTCGTTAATTAACCTTTTAATAAGTGGAAATAAACATATATGTCCAATTGGAAACTTAGAGGCGTCATCGAAAACCACTAAATCAACTCTTAGAACGACTTGAAGCTCGTGGGAAACTCGGGGCGCGCCAAGTTCCACTCGTGAAGCAGGCGCAAAGCTGCAGTTGCGGAACGCGATAACGATTTAATCATCCGTGTTCCGCCACTGCTGGCTTTGCGCCTGCTTCACGAGTGGTAACTTTGGCGCGCCCCCGAATTTCCCACGAGCTTCAAGTCGTTCTAAAAGAGTTGATTTAGTGGTTTTCGATGACGCTCTCTAAGTTTCCAATTGGAACCATATGTTTATTTCCACTAATTAAAAGGTTAATTAACGAATTTTAATTAATTAGCAGACTTATCGCAACGATTATCCACCCACATAATGTACCCCTGGCCGTATAACTCACCTGCGCAAACCGTATCAGTGCATCTTTTACGGATTTTTCAAATAAATCTGTTCGAATTAAAAATGAACACCCGGTATATCGCTTAATGCTAGGAAGAACCATCGAGTGTGCACACAGGGTGCGCGATAAAATATCCGATGAAGAGCGCCTTGAACGTAGGCGCCTCGAAACTCAGAGTATATCGCTAAACGTTTGTGATGCCAGACCGTTTCCCGTATGCAACACAATTTCCTAGCAACTTTGCCATAGATATATTTTTTAGCCTCAGGATAGACCCCATCGATTTCAAACGGGCGCAAATTGCACGCTCAGTAAAGTTTCAATAACACTAATCTGCGATCATGGACGAGATGGCGGGGACGGTGACCAACGGGTCCAACGGGTGGCGATGACATCACGCCGCCACGGCGGCGCTGCTGTCAGCACAGCGCATGCGCAGAAGCCTCACGCGAGTCTGCTTTCTGCGCGGGCGCATGGTACGGGCCAACTTGTTTGTAAAGAGCGCTTGGGCGCCTATGGGTGGCTGACCCTGAAGTCCATGCCGACGGTGGATATGTAGGCCCCGCTCAGGAACGCTCCGTCCTTGTAGCGGATCAACACGCACGTCTTGCCCACGCCGGAGTCTCCCACCAGCATGAGCTGCGCCGCGGAAAGAAACAGAAAAGACGGGTTAAAGAGAACGGCCGCAAAGTAACTGGTCGTTTGCACAAACAGTGTGTGAATATACATTTAAGTTACACCGCGCCATTGTAATATATAATATCATAGACTCTAAGAAATGCCTGCGCGTCTGTTTACCCGCAAAACACTCAGTAACCAACCTCAGCGATCTAGAAATCGCCTCAGCGAATCATGAGGCGGAACATCCGTTTAGACCTAAATGAAGTCTGCGCTGTGGCATTACGCAATGCAACGCGCCATACTTGCATTGCGTAATGCCGCAGCGCAGACTTCATTATGAGGTCTAAACAGATGTTCCGCGTCATCATTCGCTAAGCTGATTTTGTAGATCACAGAGATTGGCTCTTTAAGTGTTTTGCGGGTAAGACGCGCAGGCATTTCTTAGAGTGTAGGGATCATGGTCACGACAATTCACACGGTATACGGTTTATACATACATACACACACACGTATGTCGATTGCACAATAAACGAGTACATAAATTACCTAGGCCCGGGAGAGCACTTATGTGCTTGTGGGCGGGGCACTGTTGCAATGGATAGGAATACTGCTATTACTCTTACACAAAACAAAATACCGGCACCCTCCAAATCTAAAAAAAAACTGGTTTTAAATTTGGAAAAGTTACAGTTCAGACCAGTCACGAAGAGTATCATAGAATGGTAATCAGTGGCGTCGGAACAGGGGTGGCAAAGGGGGGGGGGGGCAGACATTTCAGACATTTTGACTAAACAATTCGTGAGATGTTTCCTCGCATTGTCGCATCCCCATCCCCCCCCCCCACACACACACACACACATTTCCAGAATATTTTCGACGCCACTGACATTCATTATTGCCATAAACATATGATTTCTTGCGTGTGTACAGTTAAATCGCAAAATAGTCGTAGGAAATATTATATAATTTTCACCATTATGTTTGTTTACTCAATCAATCAGTGTGTTTGAGAAACATACAGTTGTATGGCATGACCACCACCAAAAGTGTCTTTAGAAATTCAACGGCATCATTATTATAGTGACTAAGTTACAGTGTTACATGATTACATCTAAAAGTAGTAATGCGCAATATCGCAGAAACGCCTACATCATCAATATAATAATTCGCCTAGAAGCGTTACAAATGGCAGCTACATCATAGAGTAGACGTAAACAATACTGTAAAAGCATCATCACCCCAGTTGTAAACAACATCATCCGCATACTTTAACTCGGCTTCCGATCACTTTCTCCCTCGCTGTAGGCTTTTAGTTATTTCACTCATTTATTTCGAACATACTCCCAGTAGTGAGGCCGAAGCAGGTGGGTAGGCATGTTAAAGAACAAGGGCACCCCAAGTACTCGAAATATGATTTAGAAAATACAGATACATTTGCATTCTTGTCGGTTTGCGGTATGCGCGATTTCACGCTGCACATTCTGGCGTATACGATCGAGAAAAAGAAAAAGTAGTGGTCACTTTTCTGCAGTACAGGCAGTGTTGGAGGTAACGCGTTACTAGTAACGACGTTACTGAAGTGTTGTTATTACCTATGACATTCGTGGCGTATCGGTCAGTATTCCTAAGTTATTAACAGATAAATTATCTCCGACCGCTTTTTGACAACAGCAAATCGTTACGTTACTCGTTATAGTGCTGACAAATGATGAAATCATTGGTATTTGAAGAGTCCGACTAGGTGTTTATCTTCCGCCGCTCACTGTGCAGGTGGCGAGCAACGTTGTTCTATACAGAACGATGATGTTGCTACCTCGTTATGGCAACCTCAACATTTTCGTCCGCAATTTTATGCACTCGCTGGTGTGCCGCTAAATCACCATTGGGTAGCCGAACTGAACGCCACCGCTCTGTTCCGGCGGCGGGATTTCGGCGTGATATCCCGGTCGCGGAACTCCGTTTCGACAAAACAACGCACGCTGCTCAACAAAGTATGAAACCGGATAAAGGCTACAGCACCGGACTGCATCCATGACCTCCGACTCTGTATGGGCGAACGGTCATGACCTCTGATGTGCGGACACCAGACTACAAATAACGTTGTACGTTTAGCGAACTGAAGTGGAAAATGGCGTGGGAAGGTCTGAAGATGACAAAGTTAACCACCTAAAGCGGGCAGTATCGCAGGCACCTGTCTGACCTTTGATCAACGTTGCGCGCAATGCCGTATCTTGCTGCAAGACTACAAGTGCTGGTTCTCGGTATTGGTTTCCGCCAATGATCACTCTATTACGCCCAATATCTCAGAATCTACCGGCGTATCCCTGCGCAAACAAACATCACCTGACCATTTAAAAAAAAACTGCGGCGAAAGTTTGCTCCGTTAAAAAGACGACAATGAGATTTCGCGGGCAGATTCTCCCGTCAGCTGAAATCGCCGTCCACTAAGTACTCCGGCAGAAGGAAACCGCTGCAACCTGCTCAGTAACCAGCTGCCGTGGATCTCGCTGGCGGTTGAACAGCATTGCAGGACAGCAGGCGATCTACAAAATACCCGTGGGGTTTCATGCGAACCGTTCCCATCCGCTAAACATCACCAACCGAGCGACGCCTGCGCGGCGCTGGTCAGCAAACCGAGTTCAGCCAGCAAACCGTTGCAGACGTTGGGACAGCCGACAATCTACAAAATCTATCGCCTTTATCAGGCGGCGTATTGATGCAAATGGTGGGTGATATGTTTATTATTTTTTCCTTAATTAATCCAAACCCTGGAAACCGTTTCGAACGTTGTTGGCTCTCCTCTCAACTATCTTTCCCCTCCAGCGCTGTACGGCAGGAAGTCGGATGAAGATGTTTGCTGGATGGACAATGATGGCTCGTTCTCTGGTACAAGAAAAAAAAACCTTTGCTGGTGCCGCTGGCTTTCCCCTCGCGCGAGTTCAGCAGACAACATGGCGCTGGAAGATGTACAGGCCGGATGGTCTTTAATTCCCTAAGGATAACAAAGTAAAAGGTTAATGAAGAGCAAACAGTAAAAAAAATATGGAAAACCGGAAATACTGCTGATAAGAGACAGCAATCGTTATATGTCTTGTGGCAAATCTGGTTACCGGTAGTAATCGATCTCTGTGTAAACGCCAGGCCGTTTATTTTCATTGGCATGGATAAGAGGATATTTGGTTGCGGACTGGTTGTGTTCCGGCGACCGGTGCCTCATTCGCGCGATACCAAAACAGTAACAAACACCTGCGAACAGGCCAGTGCATGACTCGTGTAACATTGTAGCCGGTGACTCACGCCAACATGTTCATTTCGCCCCTCTCTTCAAGGGGCACTGCCAGCCTTTCGGTATGGTACCAGCGCCTGATTCACAATGGTAACGCAGAAGTTCGATACGAGAACGCAAATTGGCTCAGTTGATCCCAGATTCCAGCAGCGGGCAAAACCGGTTATTTACAGCTCAAATGTTCTGCTGTAGTGGAATGATGTGGCTTGTCGCCAGCGGACTGAATGATATCAGCAAAGGGGCAAGTCAGATGTTTGCTCAATGCACCTGCTCACGCCAAAGAAGTCTGGCTATGCCAGCGCATCAGGCCTACAAATTTGTCCAGCAAATGCTCTATCTTTATCGACATTTAAAGGCTTATCATGCATCTCTGCAAACCTGCCATCAGTACAAATGCGTAGAAACAGCGTTGTTGATTTTAGCGTAGTAACGACTGTATCATTACGTTGTAAAAAATGCGTAACTCAATAACGCGTTGATTTTGCAAACAACAAACCTTTCTTCGTTATTTTTCAATGCTGACGCTTACTGATACCGGTCTGTAACCGGCTCTCCCCGACCTGAAAGATATCAAACCACGAATGGTGATCAGATGCTGTGAACCGAAAACAAAGCAAAATTACACTGGACAATGGGCAACATTCCGCGCCGCTGGAGATTACTCCCCGTGCATCTGGCTAACAGGCACATCAAATTCACCAGATGCTCGTTATTGAGATCTCATGCCGTATGTTCGTGGAACTTTTTTGACCTGGTTCGTTGCGTTATAACCAATGTTGACAAACCAGTCGTCATTATCGCCATCTTCATAGTCTTTGATTACGGCAAATTATCAACAGCAACACTTACACGCTGGAGAGAGGTAGCAATAATTTAAGATCAGCAATTTTTTTATTTTTTGATAATGACATCGTTTGTATATCGCTTACAAACAACGGTCTACTGGCCTTCGCGCTCTCGCAGACAAAAATGCTGGATCGACAAGTTATGGATACGCGGCATCTAAACATTATAAAGATATTTGCTTTGCGGAAATCCGTTAACGACCAAATTAGAATGGAAGCCTTAGGCGGATAAGGATTGATCCGCAGGAAGACGGTCTGGACTTGCAACATAACCGGATGTGAACTGAGAATGATGGACAAACAAACCTCAGCCAACGATTTCACGAAGTTACCATTCAGATGTATGTAATATCTGCAGCGACGAGCTGACAAAGGTTCGGCAGCAAGACGTTGTTCATCTCGTGGAAAACCTTTATCGACCCACGGTCAAAACAGCGGCAGCAGTCACTGGTACAAGATTGGCGATAAAACAATGTAAAGCGTCGCCAGTGGAAACAGCTATCGGCCTGCATCCTGCAAAGCATCCAGACCTGGATATGATTAAGGTTTGCCAGATAACACCGCCAGGAACGCGGTAACGGGCAGCCGGTGCAGCCAATTGGTAAAGACGGGGAACAAACAAACCTTGATACCGAGCAGCGGATGAACTTTATGCCGCTGCTCGCGCTGGACGCTCCGTTTTTATTAACACTGTTTGCCGTCAGGAAGACGGCGAAATGGCAACAAGTGCGTCGATCCTGGTGATTTCTCCACTTTCAGCTTGCCATTGTTTCTCCAGGGGAAGAAAGGCGAGCTGTGCTCAATACGACGAGTTCTCATTCTCTATCGCAGCTGCGGGCTGGCTCTGTTGACCGATCAACAGATTCAGCGAACCTCGTCGACGGCATTCGTCTGGCCTCTGGCCACGCTGTACAGCATCAGTCACGTTGAGTTGACTCCGCGCAGGCAATGACAAATCAGTTGAAGAGATACTGTATGCGTTGATGACCTTGTTGGTTAAACATCTCTGGCAATTGGTAAAGTTAACCTCTGCTCTTTCTCATCTTTGACTGGGCAATCGTTGAAGATCCATTATCTGTCAGTCTTCTATGAATGATTTTAAGTGATGCTTATGGGCGCCGCCATGCCGACCTTCGATTTTTCTCTCCATCATTGTATGACCGTCTGACCATGGGCAGTCGTTATCAGTACCGGTCCCATTCTCTGGCATTATCGCTGAACAAATGTACCGCTTCGCCTAACCGTCAGACAGGAACATTGAAACTTCGCAATAACATTTGACGATCTGGCGCAGGATTAAAACATGCCAACAACATTCCTCATCAACAGCGCTAAACAGACGCAGGGCATTTGATAAACTCTCGGAAACAATGCAAATCGACCCAGGATTATATGCTCCAGCACTAAACATATCCCTTTCTTACCGGATTATCGTGCCGGATTATTCTGTCGATATATTGTAGATAAAAAAATCGTAGGGAACTTTATGACGATGGGTCATGCGCAGAGAAACGGCTGCCGATGACACATGAAAATATACTGATACCATCTTTATGCGGATCAAAGCGGAAACACCAAATGCAGCAGACCACATTAATTGATCTTCGAGCACGTTTAGCCGGTACGATTCAACGTCGACGGTACATGACAGCAAAACAGGTTGGTAGCAAAAATAAAGACGCCCTCGATTATCTTTGCGATTTTTCCGTGGATTTAATACCGGTATAAAGACCATCCACTCTCTTCGATACAGTCAGCTATTTTTAATAAAGCAAAAAAGAACTCAACTGCTTGAAACCGAAACCGAAACGTGAGCACGGAGGCTCATGGCATGCGACACGCGGAAGACGTGGGCCGATGAGGACGGGAAAAATGTGGAGGAGGAGAGAGAGTTTCCGCAAGTCACGTGGCTACACCCGACCGCTTCTTCGGCCGTGCGAGGCAGACGACGACGTCGCGTGCGCCGTTTTTCACGCGATTATTTCGTACTAGTGTGATCCGTTCCGATCGCTGTTCTGTGCTCGAAGCTCGGATTTGCCGTTACAGCGAAACGACAGTTCTAAAGTAGGGTCCCACCACGTCTGTCGCAACGCCGGTCCGTCCTCCGCAGCCATCGCGTCGCTCAGCTCCCCGCTATAGGTCGCCGTGTTGAAGATGTCGTGCGTACTACATGAACTTCCTGCGATCGGTGCAACATTTATTTCCACCAACGTCTCTGCAGCTTCTTGAAGTCAGCAAAATCTTGGTTTCATATTCTTTTCTATTTTTAATATTGAATTCTTGCCTTAGATGACCCACGACATTGATTATATTTGGTACGTGTGTCTGAACGGCACATGACCATGGATGAGAGGGGAGGGTGAGCGCGGCTCAAAACCGGCTAGTTCTCGACCTGCGGATTTTTGGAGAAAAACAGCAGCAACATAACTTTGAGCCGCATATTGTGTTTTGGGTAGCTGGGCTCATATGTCATGCACAAATAAAAACCTCGGGACGCATAAATACTCCCGTCAGTAGTCCCTTTAAGCCGTGATCACGCTGCTAGTAAGACCTCATAGGAAAGACACTCCTCCTTGAATGTCACACTACTCGTACAAAAAATTAGTTGGCGATCAATGAGATTCATGAGATGGAAATGCGTTGGCATTAGTTCTTTCTCACCCCCTTTTCATTCCTGTATGACCCCTTTCCATTCGTTTATCCCCCGCACCCACATCACTCGTGAAGGGAACCGCATCTATCGTTTTAACTACACAGACACATCACAGTTCACGCACCGCTACTACGAAAACCCAGGGTGAAGAACATCCGGCGACGGCAGAGCGACGACTGAGCGCGGCCGCGTTCCACCGCGCCGCGATGGCTCTTCCTCTCTGGCTCCGCGCCAGCTGTGCGACGCTCCTTTGACGGAAACGAGGTGCTCGTTTTGACGAAAGCCCGGCGGTGTCTCTCAGTATTTCGGCGCCGAAAGAGAGAGAGGAGGGTGAAGCGTGTGAAATAAACGCTTCAGACCAATAGATGCGTCGCACGCGTCAGCCCCTCTCTTCTTCTTCCTCCTCTGCCTGACGCTGACAAACTGACAGACACCACCGGGTTTACGTGAAAACGAGCGTTCTAAGGCTAACGCGTCAAAATTGTATGAAGGCATGTTGGAGCATACAGACGTACGAAGCAAACATGTCCGAACGTGCTTGAGGAGTGCCCGCCGATAGTTATGTAATCACGTCTGCCGCGAACACCATGTATTTTGCATGATGTAGTACGAACAATGTGACTGCGGCGGCCATCTTTTGGGAGCAAGCCGTACACAACTCTATGTCAAAAAGGAAACGTTGGCAGTGTGGAGCAGTTGAAGTTCGTCACGTGGAGAATTCCCTTGGTGAATTGAAAACAATTTTGGAACGCTTTTTTTTTGGGGGGGGGGGTTGTCATTTTTTTATGCATGCAAGCTTGCGTTCGCATTTACCGCACCAAAGGCGCGAGCATAGGCAGCTTTTTGATTGCTCCAAATCCACCAACGAAATTCTCCCATCGACAACCTTCCGCTTCGTTACGCCGCGTGTTTTCTTGTTCTTTCTTTGAGTTCAAGTATTTGTACACACCCGGAAGAGCGACAACATCTTTCCGGTATTAATAGGAGATTCCCGATGCGTCGAAAGCAACACCGATAAGTTATAACGACACGCAGCTGCAGGGACGGCGGGTCGTTAGGGTGCAGCCGCGTGCAGGGCGGTTTAAGATCGCGCCAACGGACCGACGCGGTGTCCCATGCAAACCAGGCGTGCAAGATCGCTCGGCCAGCGTTCCCAACCAAATGGCAGGGAACTTAGCGTGCACACTTGAGCATCAACATCGCAAAAAACAAACAAAATAGAATTGTTCGTTCATTATTTATACGTATATAATCCAGAGAATGGAGGCGCTGCGGGCAAGATTAATTGTAAAACAGGCGCGTTCAGAAATACCGAGGGAGAAAAGATAACAGTGTCTTTCTCGCCTCGAAAATGAACTACAAGCATCGCCGCACGCTCAGTTTGCGTCCAAATGTAGCGCTAGCGGTCGGGACCAAATGACAAAAGTTCCAGCACATACCGTGATATAATTTAAAGAAATTTACCAGCCATTTTTTTTATTTATGAGGAGAAAATGGCGGTTAGCGGAGCACCGCGAATACATGGAGACGAATGTCGTGCGCTATACACCGGGAACAGGATATTCACGTCCTCCGTAGAAAATTTGCGAAGATCACTTGCGACTTTTGGACGAGATAAAACGTTATAAATTCCGAAACTTCGGCATCAGTTCCCTAACCGCTAGCTCTTCATTTTGACGTGAAAATGAACGTTGCGCGATGAGCATGATTACTTCTGCGGTGAGGAAAAGTCAGTTCTCTTTCCTCCGACACCCTGGGACGTAATGTGTTGAATCTGTACGGACCGAGAAAAATCAAACGTGTGGGCAAACGCACTTTGTCAAGTGACGTTTTTATTATTTTTTGTAAAGTCTTGTGTGAAAGGCCGTCTGCCCAAATTGTACCATTTTTCGTGTCTTTATTTTGGTTTTTTTTTAACTTTATGTTACTATATTCGTCTTCATTAACTCAAAATCCATAAAAAGTGAGATTGCGGCAGAAAGGAAGACAAGAAATTTGAGCAATAAACAAAATTACAGGCCCCCCCCCCCCCCCCCCGAAAAATCAAGCGAAAATGAAAATAAAATTAATTACCGCACACGCATTGATAGTTACCAATAGTTTAAACAACAACAACAACAACAACAGCAACAAGAACGTAGGGGTGTGCAGGCTTTTTCTGTTAATTCGTGCGCTTCTCGCTTCGTGACTGGCCCTTGGGCGTTTCTCGTTTGCTAATGCTGCAATCTCATTGGCTGATGAGCGATAATGAGATGCTCAAGCTGTCCACTCTCTGGCGTCACGGCATTGCGGTGGCACTGCTGTCGGCCACTGCGCATGCGCAGTGCGCTGACTTGTTTGTAAACAGTGCGGTAATCCACACAGGGTGTTTGATTTCACCCCAAACAAATTTATGTAAAGAGAAAAAAAAGGAGAAAAGTAGTATAATGAGATATGTGCAGCTGAGTTATATCAACACGTTTTGCATTTGCGTTTTTTGGATTGTTAGCGATGCGCTTGCACGAGTGGAAAGGTTAGCGCAGGCTGGCGCTCACTCACGCCTGCTTTAAATATTTCTAAAATTTACTGATTTAAGGGTTTGAGACGAGGCTCGGCAAGCTTCCTAATTGGAAGCATATATCTTTATTTTCAATAATTCAAAAGTTATATCACAAAATGTGTGTTGCTTATTTGACTTATCAAGATGATTAGTCGAGTAGACAGTTGGGCGAGTTGGTAGGTATTGAACATAAGTGACAGTTGCGCACACAAGGACAAGGACAGCACACAAGGACACACAACAAGGACAGACAAGCCCATTCCGAGCTATTGTCACTGAAAGAGGTTCGTGGCAACGGCAAGTGTCGACATATTTGCAAAAACACCTTTCGGGGTTAAAAATTAACGATCCCTTTCTGATCAGCAATTCGGAAGCCGTTCTTGAATTCTCTGAAGACAAATGACTTTAACAATCACAGTGTCTTCAGCGTGGATGTTCAGGACCTCTTCTACTCACTTCCCCATGATTCGTTGCTTGCCTCTGTCAGGTCCTGCATTGAGTCACATGATGAACTTTCCTTCCGGAACTCAAGCGGGGTAACCTTAGAAAGTTTCCTAGAGCTTCTCCTCTTCTATCTTAATTCCACTTTCATAGGGTGGCAAAATGGGATTTATTTGCAAAAGTCGGGTGTGTGCATTGGATCATGTGTAGCACCGGTTTTGAGCGATATTTTTCTTTCGGGTGTTGACCGTGCTATTGAGTCTTCCATTGATCCTACGACTATTACAAAAGTGTTTAGATATGTCGATGACTTCCTGCTGGTGTACAAAAAACAGTCGATGATGACGTTGTCAGTAAGACAATGGACATTTTCCACAAATGTGGTTTAGGACTGATCTTTACCTGTGAAACGCCAAAGGAAGGAATTTTGCAATTTCTGGACCTCTCGCTTTCCCTGCTACCCAATCACCTGTGCTGGACCTTTTCCCCTCGCTCCAAGAAAGGCATCTTAAACTACACGTCCTCTCACTCCAAAGTCGTTAAAAGGGGTATAGCTATGTCATGCCTTACAAGCGCCTTAAATAAGTCTTGTTTTCATACCATCCAATGTAGTTTCGAAGCTCAAATTGAGAGGCTGACATCCTCGGGCTTTCCAATGCAGGTGCTGAGTGAGGTAGTGGCAACATTGGTCAAGAGAGTGAAGGGAGCTCAAAAACCTAAGCCCACTTTTGACAAAAAAAGAGTTGTGGTCGTCCCGTATATGCATAGAATTTCCCACAATCTTAAAAAGGTGGCTAGCCGGTACGGGGTCCCTATAGTGATGTCAGCTCCCCAAAAAATGGCTCAAATTTGTCAAAAAGTCCATGCTAAGGTAAACAATATAAAAAAACATATGTGCCCCAAGAACCACTCACACGTTTATGTGCCCTGCTCCCTGAGTGTAGTATATAGTATTCCCCTTTCATGTGGTAAAAGCTACGTTGGACAGACTGGACGGTGTGTGAACGATCGGCTAAGAGAGCACAATCTTTCTCTAAAGTCTACGGTGGGGGGCCATCTACCCCTGCACTGTAAATCTTGTAAATGTACGCCATCCTTAGCGGAAACCAAGATAATAGGCAGGTACCGAGAAAAACACACCAGAGAGATTTTTGAAGCCTTTATTATTCTGAGCATGGGCGAGCGATGTGTTAGCTTTCCGTCTGTTTCATTAACAGAGGAGGAAATTGCCTTCCTAAAATCTTTTTCATGTGGGTAATTTCACATGTACCCCTCGAGCCCTGGGGCCAGTGGTTCCTCGCGCCTGTGTGGCTAACGCTCGAGCGGATTCCGCGTTCTGTACCTCTTTCTTTTCCTACTTCGTTAATATATGAGTTGTGAGTGTGCGCTTGTCTGTCGTCTACGTGTTTCTCTTCTCTGTCCTTGTCCTTGTGTGCGCAACTGTAACTATGTTCGATGATTAGTCCTCTATATTATGTCCTCCTGGCAATATAACTCACCTGTACCCACCGCATTAAAAAAAAAATCTGTTCGATATAAATAAAACACCCTATATATGAAGAGACCGAGAAACAAACTGACAACATATGCCTGCCGGCAAGAAATAAGCGGGCTTAGCGAGACGCAGTTCATGCAATTATCAATATCGGTCGAACCACACGCAAAAACGTCACCCTTCTTTTGCATATATCGGTTTGATAACGCAAAGGACAACGTTTCAAAATCAGGCGGCAATAGCCGATACTCTGTAACGTTTTATAAAAGTAGCGAGAAACTACCCGTTTACAGTCATATTTACCGATGTAGACCTCTTGAATCAAACGTTCAAAGACAATGACATACCGTTACCTTGCGAGATACATGTTACTCAAGGTGACGTCGAAAGGACTTTGCCCGCCAGAGTGCCTAAAGTTTGCCCAGAGAATTATTAGTGAGTTTCAGTATTGCGTAAACGAGCGAACGCAAGTTCTGTGCTGTTACGTTAGCGTTGTGTGTTCCACACTGCGCGTGCGCGGAGCACAAACCGTAGCCTTGATTGGCGCGTGGCGACTTCGCGCATGCGCAGCGTCGGAGAACGCAGCGCTAACGCAAATGCACAGCGCTTGAGTTTGCTCGTATACGCAAATTTTAAACCTCACTAGTAACCGAAAAAAAAAAAATTACACCATCTTCCCAAGGGGAACCTAAGTGAGGTGATGCGGAGCATCGTGTTGGTTCCGAGGAAAGGAGTCAGTTGCGTGCTGACGTCGAGGAGATGGCGCCACCGACTGATCTAGCGTAACCCCCTACGCGGAGCCTTTCGTCGCGGCTCGCGGCAGAGAAACTTGGAACGCTCGCCGCCTCGCCGTTTGGCCCACTCGCACTTGAAAGAGAGGAGACTAGAGGAGGGAGAGTTGCGCGTGCGCGAGAGGTGTGAGGAGAAGCGGAACGCACGCGCAGTGCACGCAGCTGGTAGAGAGAGAGAGCGGAGAGAGCAACGCGCAGCTGTCGGAGAGGGAGGAGGAGAGTTGCGCATGCGTAGTGTGAGTGCGGACTACGACGCCGACGCCGCGGGACATAGACCCGAGCAAGAGATGCTCCGCGCATCTGCGAAAACAGACAGAGCGAAGATTTCGAGGGAGAAACCAACGCAATTGTTCGAAATGTCTGAAAGCAAAGGAACACTACCGCGAACAAGAGATAGCGGTCGCGAAGGAGAGTGAGAAATTCGTGAAAGCATTTTGTTTTATTCCGTCGAGATAAGTGGAATGTCTCCACGTGTTTGCAGTTCGTGTATTTCGTGCAACTTTCGCGTTCAAGCGTCAAAAGAGAAGAGCAGATACGAAACGCCGAATACACACTCGAACAAACCCACACTGTCTTCTTTCTTTTTTTTCTTTGGGAGTAAAAAGAATAACGCAGTCGTCCTGAGATTTCGCAATCTCACTACACTTCGCACTGTCATGTTCGTCGGTATTTGATTCGCATCAATAACGAATCGGTTATCGATCGCGAGACTAGGAGTTAACTAGGTGCACCGTCGGTGTGTTACACCGGGCTATTTTCTGGCGCAGTGCCTGTCGCTCTGTTTACCTGCATATAAGGAACAGTTTAAACAGCGTCGATTCCCGCTTGCATGCGCCCTGGGGGTGTGAGGGGCGCTTCAACGCCATTCGAAATCATCACGTTGTGTCTTTGTATATTTTCAAGTGATCTCTATCTTGCCGCTAAAAGGAGACGAAGCTGCTCTGTATCTGAGTAAAAAAAAAAAAACACTTAAATATTCGTTATTTAACCTCCAAAATCACAAACATCGAGATTTCTTTTTTTTTTGACTTGGTGCGTGGAGGTTGCGGAAAATCATTTCCAAAGTACCGCTGATAGTCCCTCCCTCCGGAGCGTGAGCGTCATATTCAGAGTTTTCGTAATCTTCGCTCTCGCGCATCTTCAGCGGGAGTCTGGCGTATTTTTATTCCGTGAATATGAATATCGCGTTCGTTTTCCCCTGAGATGTAACTGGACGCGAGAAAACGCGAAAAACCTCCGACCAGTCGTGACGCCGCAGCTGCGCATGCGCGCCGCCAACCTTGTCTGCATAGTTCGAGGTCTTGTGGTGGATTACGGAGCGCTATGCGGCTGCTTAAGCGGGCTACGGAAACGGTCTAGTAAAACTCCCTACTGCCTTCAAAACCTCTCGCACCCATACGTTACCATTACCTGGTAAATTCCTGCTCCCCTTCTCGAAGTAGCAAAAATCGACTCCCGAGCGTCTATTTAAAAAAAAAAAAAAATAAATAAATAAAATGCTTGTAAAAAATAAAAATAAAAAAAGTGTTTTTGCGTTGCTTTTTGTGGACCACGTCGCTGGTCTTCTACGAATGCTATATTCCCCTAATTCAATTGCGACGAACCCTACAGCGGGTAACTAGCTATAAGTGCATCATTTTGCCAACGTCTCGGGTTGTTTTTTGCTTTATTTTTTCACGCGATATTTTTTTTTGTTTTAGCAGAATGAACCGCTTTTGCTTCTCCATCTGTAGCCAAACGTCGCTCTTCTCTCTCTCTCTCTCCTCCGGCGTCCCTTTGGCACGTCAATCACTACTGTTATACTGAGCACGTCATTGTTTCTGTTCAGCTGTCTGCTCTTCAAGGCGTGTTTTTCCTCCTTTGCGAGGCGTCGTGAAGACTGCTGCGCGGGACCCGCGCATAAAAGTGATAAGGAGAGGGAGGCTGCACGTGTACCTTACTCTCCCGCGCATGCGCGTGCCTTTCGATGCGACCACCAGAACTTTTTAAGCAGGGGGATGCTGCTGTATTTAAAACGCTCGAAAATTATTGGGGAAATAAGGCTTAGCGTCAATAAACTTCCCTTACACAGTACACGAAATTAATAAAATATATTGAGATCAGAAAGGCGCAGAGCAATAACAACTTCTACAACGCAAAAGGTACCAGAAATTTAAATAAATTATAGAAACAATGCTAATTACACCCCGTACCAAGCACTCAAGAAGCTTTTTTTTTTTTAAAGTATATAATGTAAGATGACGATCTTCGTTTCGAAAATTTATTTGGCGTGTAAGCTCCCAAGCATCCGAGAATTAACACGGTGTTAATCGACACATTCCGACGTCAATTAGGACGCACTTCTCTCGGCGCCGATTGTTTCCAGCAATTCAAAATGACAGCGAGCATGGAGAGGCCATTCTACGTGACGTCACACGTGCATGTCAGAGCGAATGTGCCCACTCAACAACCGTGCCTTAAAAAAGAAAAAAAAAGAAATAAAAGAGCGCAGGCAGAGGCGCAACGGCAAGAAGAAAGAGGACCCGACGTTGTAATTAGCGTCTTTCATTGCGTTATAATTGGATCGTATACGAGGTATCTTTCTCTGTACCTCGCAACCTTATGCACGAAGAACGTTAAACTTACGGACGAATAAGTTAGGAGACGCGCATAAAAAGGAGATAACGCAACCGTTGCCAAGCAACGACAAAAAAAAACACTTCCGGACACAATTTACAGACGTAACAAGGCACGAACGAAGTGTCGGACGTATATGCGGAACACAAAAAATAACGCCGAACATTAAAAAAAGAGGGCGGCTCTGTAAATGCTCTAAGTTCGCGTATACACCGTTTTATCGTGGGTAGCGCCATTTTGAGAGCGAGAGGGAAGAGGAAACGGCTGCCGAGCTTTCCCCTTGCTGGTCCGTTAGAAAGAGTGAAAGTCCCGGACGAGAGGCTTGGCCGGTGTTGGGTGTATGCATTGCCCGAACTTGGTTCGTACTTTCTTCTCTGTTTTAAACTCGCAAACTTAATTAGAGCAACGGGCTTCGATGGCGACAGTCCCCCGGTCATCGGGACACCGTTGCTCAGTTATAGGGTGCACGAATAATGACAGAAAGCGTCGAGTGCTGTCCGAGGACCTATGTAGAATCTTCTCCAAAAATGTTAAAACATTTGTTTCAGTATTTTTTTTTTAAGGAACCGAAAAAGGAGAGGCGGATCGGACTCCATAGCGCTGCAAGTTACTGCCCGATACAATCACTGATCTCTATTGTAGTAGGCTGGATTGCGGATCGGTAGCCCGTCGGTGGCACCACCGGAGGCCATCACTTGACACCAGGCAATACACGCAAGTCTATGGGAGAAACAAACAAAAGTAGGAATGTTGAAGCTTGTACGCTGTGCTCGAAGGCGAGTATTTTATGATGTGCTGCGATCATTATATCGGGTGTTTGGAGATCGAATCGGAATTTGTCAAGCGTTCGAACGCCAGATTAAGAAAATCAAACGGGCCGGAGCACTCACGGCTGAGCTGGCAAGCGTGCTCTCGTAGTGGAGTAAACAAAAGAACTTGCCGTCAATGAGACCGTCCTCGGGGAAGCCCAGCAGTTGATGAATGACAAAAAAGTTCCATGTTGACAGCGGCTTTCCGGGAGCGAGAGAATTCCGAGTAGCAAGCCTTCAAGCTTGTCGTCTGCTATACCGAACTCATCGAAACCGCCACAGACTCCGCGGTAACTGTAGGTAGCTCTTGCCATCATTGAACTGTGCCACATTTTTGCCCAGCGGAGTCACTCTTGACCGCAAAACATTAATTTATAAGAACTGCGAGGGCTGTCAGTACTAATGTTTATGCACAAACTATTTGGCTGGCTTCCTGAACAGCAGCCAAAAACATTCAGTGGCGACAACAGCTTAGAAGCGGGGGAAATGACCCTTATTCTCGTTTTCCCCATAGAGTCCTATGCATTAGCTGGTGTCAAGTGGTGGCTTCCGGTGGTGCTCACTCGACCCTAACAAGACAAGCCTCCACCCGCGATACAGCCTGCTACAATAGGGATCAGTGGTCTTGACTATTCAACCATAATATCCAGATACCAAACGTAAGGAGTAGCTGCAGCGAGCAATCACGAATCGGAAAAAAGCACGCCCGTGTTCTTTTTTTATATATTATCTGATTGGTCAGGCGAAGCGACGTGCTCGACCCATCTACTCATTAGGTCGGTTAATAAGCCCGTTTTTCACGCCGATTCACGGTCTCTCGGGTCTGAGTTGCAATCAATGCCGGTGATGCGTGCTACCGAACCGAGCCTGTGGCATCCGTCACGTCCAGACATATAGGGTGGTCAAGTCACCAGGCTCGATCTGAAATTGACCGTAAAAATCGACGCCTGCACGTAGCAATCTAAACTTTTCGTCAAAGATGTATTTCACAGGTCGGACATGCTTGTAAAATTACAAAGCGTAGATCTCTTTCTGTAAAAAAATGAGGCCAAAAAATGAAAGCCGTTTACAACTCCCTGTAACGCCGAATTAGGCGCAGCTCTTGAGGGGAGGAGGGGAAAGAGAGGAGGCACGTGACCGGGAAGTCACGTGACCTCGGGGAGGGGGGGGGTCACGTGGCCTGGGGGTCACGTGACCTCGAGGGCGGGGGCGGAGAAAATTTTCCGCTAATTTAGCGGGAAAATTTTCCGCTAAATTTAGCGGGGGAAAATTTTCCGCTAGATTAGCGGGGAAAATTTTCCGCTAGACTTTGCGGGGAAAATTTTCCGCTAGATTTCGCGCGAGAAAATTTCCCGCTAGATTTAGCGGGAAATTTTCAACTAGATTTAGCGAGAAAATTTACCGCTAGATTTAGCGGAAAATTTTCCGCTAGATTTGAGCAGGGAAAAATGTACCGCTAGATTTAGCGGGGAAAATTTTCAATAGATTTAGCGGGGAAAATTTTCCGCTAGATTTAGCGGGAAATGTTTCGCTAGATTTAGCGGGGAAACATTTTCCGCTAAATTTAGCGGGGGAAATTTACCCATCATGCATTGCGCCGGTTACGCCGACGCCGACGGCGACGCCGCTCAAGCCGGAAACGGGCACCTAAGAGCTGCGCTCTAAGAACTTGCAAGGGGTCTACGGCAGGCAGCAGAAGCGACGACGAGGTCCAGTAACCCCGGTGTGTTTAACGTTCGTAATGATAGATGGCGCTACCTCCTCGTCGCGACGGCTCGCGACCACCGCAGTTTATAAAATGAACATAATATTTTTGAAATGTACCTTCGGTTAAAAAATAAAAGCAGGCAATAAAGAAAAACTTATTATAAAAATGCGTCGGCGCCGCAGCAGCGCTTTTGCTGCCAACGGATTTCGTCTGCGTGTCGTCTGCTTTCTTTCGCGTGGCTGCACCTTCGGACGCTGCTCCCGACGCCATCCATCAATACAAACGCCGAACACACCCCGCTACTCGACTTAGTCGTCTGAATCGTCGTTCGCCGTAGACCCTGGCAAGTTTCTTGGCCCTATTTTTTACAGAAAGAGAGCTACGCTTTGTAATTTTACGAAAAAAACGACCTGTGAAATACACCTTTGACGAAGAGTTAAGATTACTACGTGCGGGCGTCGATTTTTGCGGTCACAATTTTAGATCGGGCCTGGTGACTTGGACCACCTATATAACCTCCGGACCGGACCCTTTTTTCCAAACCCATCGAGCAGCAGTGGCGGTCGCCGTTTCTCGGGCACGACGAAGCACGTGATTGGACCCGAGTCATCGCCGAACACCGACGCACCACTCGTTTTAGACACGAGCTGAGCCGAGCTCACGCCGTACGATGACGTCAGCCAGTCGCGTCCAATACGCGATCAGCGTATGCCCGAGCAATGGTGGACTCCGGGATAATCGCCTCAATAGGTACTAGAGGGCGCACACACTTGAAACGGGACGTGTTCGATTGTCAGCAGGGCGGATGCTGAACATGTTCGCCCAACACGACGGCTCCCCTTCACCCGCAGTGTACGCTGCCCGGAACATGTCTTTGTCCGGTGTGTTTACGGCAGACACGTACGGTGGGAGCAAAGTTTGCGGCGCCACGGGAGCGCCAGCCGAAAAGCCTGGCTGCGCCTTCTCACGGCGCGTTGTCGCTCTCAAGACTCACGCTTTTGCTCATGCGCTTCCTTTCTTGTTCACGCTCATGTTTTTTGTTTTTTTTCGCTTGCTTCCGCTCGACGCCCACGAGATAACAGGGGCTGGCGCAAGATGCCGCGAAATGTTATCTGTCGCAAGCGCGAGCTCTGTCACCCATCACGGTGGCTGAGACAGACGTTCGGCATGATGGCTGACAAAGCGGCATCTTGCGCCGGTCCCGGTTATCTTGTTGCACGTCGGGCGGAAGCGTGTAGAAAAAAAAACCATGATTGCGAGCATAATAACCGTGACGAAATCACATCTTTGGCGTGTAATTAAAGTGCAGATACTACATTTTAAAAGTTACGTCTCAAATCTTGCATTTCTGAAGTAGTAAATTGGAATTATTTAGAGCCCTCTGTGGCGCATGAGTCTGAGGCACACGAACGTGTGCCTTGTACTACGATAAGATCACGTTTTTCGGTCGCAATTTCCTCGGTTACAGAGAGGCTAACACGGCGGCAATCAGAAGACACGGGGCAGCCACCAGCGGAGGAAGCAGCTCGCTCCTATGACGAGCATCGTTCGGAGTCAGAATGTTCTCGAGAACGCAGTAAACTAAGAACAAAGAAAGTTAATGACCCTTTTGAAAAGGCCGACGCGTCTATACATCGCCGTGGGGACCCGAAAGACCCCATTATTTCTTCAAATACTGCGTAAAATTGTGGAGGAGAGAGAGGTTTTTGTTTAGTTTCGCAGTAAATACATTCTTCCCCATGTTTGAATAAATCCGGCTGGGAGGTTAGTTTTCGCAGCTATCGGCATTTACCAAAATAACACGGTACCATAGCCTACACTCGGCGCAGCGCAGGTGATACTGTCGCGGACGGAAAAGGCCCACCAGAGTAAAACTCAAAATAAAGGTTTAATTGGCGAACTTGTGCCAGAAACGAAAGAACCAGCGAGCGTCGAGAAGCAGTCGCGAGCGTCTAAGGCTTGCAGCGTCAAGCCTCGAGGCGTCGGCGTGACAGCTGGCTAGCGCGAGGGTGCGAGAGTGAGTCGGCGAGGCCACATGCTGGACTCCTTACCTACTACCTCGGTATCTAGAACATTCGGTCTAGAATGTTCCGAGCGTGGAATATTCTGGAGACTGACTCGGCCAGGTTACGCTGGCGCATCCTTATCTACTACACTTGGCATCTCGAATATTCCAATCAAGCACCGTCGAATCATTTGGGGTAAGAGTAAACACGAATACTTACGAGAAGTGCGAGAAGCGTTCTCTCACGGCCGTCAACGCGGAAATATTGCTTTAATCACTTAGGTCTATCAGGTCCATCAAGGACCGTTCCTTCGAAGCACGGTCGTTGCTAAACGAAAGCGTTACGGTTCTACAGACCAATTCGGTTTATCCTCATGACAGATAAAAGACTGGATCACGCATTCGCGTTTGAGTGGAACCGCTTAAGACGGGAAAACACACTGATGCCACATGATGCGCATACATTCATTCACCGTGCGCTCGAAATAATTCTGAGATCGTTATATATAAGCGACCATTTGTCATATACTCGTATATCTATATATCTATCTATCTATCTATATATATATATATATATATATATATATATATATATATATATATATATATATATATATATAGAGAGAGAGAGAGAGAGAGAGAGAGAGAGAAAGAGAGAGAGACAACGTAGCGCAGGATGCCGGAAAGTATATACGGTAGGAAAACGTACCTGAGGCGGTTGTATGGAGTTTTATATTATATTATTCGTAAAGTTCGTCGAGTTATAAAACTCCATCCAACCGTCTCAAGTACGATTTTCTACCGTATATCATATATATATATATAGTGCACAGAAGTTGATCTCGCTAATACTACAAAACCTTCAGTCCAGTTATACGAGGATTGAAGTGTTCCAGGGCTGCATAATAGATGGCGCCAGTAGTGTGTCCTCACGCTCGTAAGTGGTCACAGACTGCCACCACGGAGTCGGTCGCGCCGAAACGAAAATACACGTGAGCCCGCGACAACGGAAAGTAATAAAACATAGGCACTGTATACCGCCCGCATACGTCGCGTGTATCGCGTGCTCCCTCTCCCCCCTTTCTCTCCCCCCTCTTTTTTTTCCCACCATCACCTCATAGCCTCGATTTGCGAGTCAATGACTCTGTTTCCGTGACGACGGCGAGGTTTTAATTTTGAAAAGCGCCCACTGTTTTCTTTTGTTTACGAGGCTGCACCCGCACGTGTAATACAATAACTCAGGCATGTATACGATCTTATTTGTGGGAGGGCTGCTAAGAGGCGCAGCATAAAGAAGCCCAATCGGTGGGGAAAAGTAGATTGATTCTTTTCGCGCCTGCCGGAAATTCCATCATAATTAGATTACGGCGGAATGCACATATATATTTATTTACTTTTTTCCCCTCTATGTGCTTACTAAGCTTACGTATAATCTATACTTTATAAGATTCTACGTGTCCGTGGTGGATTATTTCTTCGCAGTTCCGGTCCAGAAATCCTCATTTATCAATGTGGGACGTATAGATATTTTCTTTTTGTTAAAATACCGAGTGGATAATTGAGACCGTTTAATGAGCTACGATTTCTTGGAAAGATCAGAGTTTGGAGCGCGGCACACGCACACTAATTTTCATTAGTCGCGCTCAAAAAAAATAAGCCGTTTACAACTCCCTGTAACGCCGAATTAGAGCGCAGCTCTTGAGGAGGAGAGGAGGAAAGGTACGGAGAGGGGCCTATGCCCCTGCTCTCCCCTGCTCACCCCATTTGGGGAAAATTTTCTGCTAAATTTAGCGGAAAAATTCCCAGCTAAATTTAGCGGGAAATCTTTCCGCTAGATGTGGCAGGGAAAAATTTCCGCTAAATATCAGCGAGAAAAATTTTCCGCTAAATTTAGCGGGAAATTCTTCCGCTAGATCTGGCGGGAAAATTTATCCCGCTAAATTTAGCAGGAAATTACCCATCATGCACCGCGCGGTGACGCTGACGCCGCTCAAGCCGGAAACAAGCGTTTAAGAACTGCGCTCTAAAAAAAATAAAAAATCAAACGATTATTTAAAGCGCTGCGATTGACGGCGGCGGCTGTTGCGTTGTTGAAATATATACGCTTTAGGATATCTTCTTTTTGTCGGTGTGCTTTGAGGTATTTGTTTTAGGAGCTTTACTTTGAGTACAATAGTTGTAGGAGACGCGCTGGAGATCTTTCGAAGACCCTAGCCGCGTTTACATGAATGCGACTTAGTCGCATCGAATCCAGTTGTCGCATTCGATGCGGTCATGTAAACGGCATAATGCGCTAGAGAAGCGCATCGCATTCAAGTCGCCAGACAGAGGTGGATCGAGATGGCGAGTGCGCATTCATTCAGCCCATGTAAACGGAGGTCGCATCGCATTTCGGAACGGGGAGGATTATGGGAAGGCGCTCGCTGCAGGAGCGAGTGAACAGCTGAGAACATGGCGGCGGCCAACTTCGTCGGCGGCGGCGGAGAGCGGTTCCGTGTGGTCGCCCGCAGTTCCTCCCGAGAAGAAACGCGAGCTTTTATTGACAAACTAAATGAGCGGAATATCACTGAGCTGCTCGGAGAGGGCGGCCCCCGTCCAAGCCTTGCGAAATACGACTTGCGTGTCCAAGGGAGTGCCTAGAGGTTTCGGCGCAAACACGAACGACGCCGAGAGCTCCGAGCACTGCATGGTAGCGCAGAACGAGCAGCTCCTACCTCGGTGCCGTCCCTGGCTACGCCGGAGCCTTTCGGCCTCGGGGTCCGGTCGTGGTTGGCAAGGTATGGCGAGGCGAAGCGCGGTGGCGTCCTCAGAGCGGTTCACGACGATCTCGCTCGCCAGGCCGTGCGCACGCACGTCGCCTCTGATCCAGAGTGGCCCAGCGGCCCGACCTGGAGCCCAAGACGTTTGGGTTTTGATGTTTCTTCCGTCTCGTAACTCCTTGCACAGCATCGAAGACTGCGGGCACGATATTTAGTTTCAAGCTCGCCGAAAGCGTCGACGCCTTCACGAACCTCACGTGCGATGCACCGGAAAACGTGGTCACGTGGTGCGGCCGGTGCCGGAAACGCAGCTTTAACTTTGAGCTTTGACACGGCGTGGCGCCACCTTCGCGTAGGGCTTGGTGCGCATTCATGTAAACGCTGCCGCGTCGGCTTCTTTCGGAGGACGATTGGAGTCGATGCGCTGAAGTCGTATTCATGTAGCGAGGCTCTTGAAGCGCAGGAGGCTGCAGTTTCCGATCTGCTGCGGTGTGGGCGACGGCGAGGAGGGAGGGGGGGAAGGTGAGACGGGAAGCGATAGAGCAGCTTGCCATAGATGACGTTGTTGTGCGAGGGCGACGACGCTGTAGAGAGGGGGATAGCTCGGCGGCGATGCCCTCCCGCGATCACGTGGGTTTTCGCGTACGTACACCGCCGGACTTCACCGGAAAGGGGTACTAACAGCTGCCGGTGTAAAAAAGACTGTGGGCTCAGTTTCCTGCACAACACAAAAAGCAGAGAATCGCTGCGCACAGAAACAGAAAGATGAAAGATTAAAGTGATTGACAAAGAATCAGAATACGGTTAGACATGAAAATACGATTTGATAAGGAACAGTAAGTGGGTGGAATGTAAGGCTCCCTGTGCCTTTGCACACGGTATTTTAGAGGTTCAATTTTATTATCAGCATTGTCAACTTCTGGGATCTTTCCCTCGTAGTTCGTAGTGGTTGGCTATTTTCGTGTTCCCCAGAAAAAGGAACGAGCAGGTTTTTCGAGAGTGTAAGTCAAGGTGTACTTTTTATTACATACTTACGTGTGCTCACAAAGAGCTTTCGAAGCCTGGCTGCTCGTAAACGTATATATATATATATATATATATATATATATATATATATATATATATATATATATATATATATATATAACGACGAAACTACACGCGTGTGCATGGACCGTTCCCTGTCGATGGTGTGGCCGCCTGAACGTCTTATGCAGTATTATTGGGCACAAACTAACACCACCTTGTGGCCACTGAAGAGCACTTTCAATATAGCGCACTCACGTTTCAATAATGTATACCTAGCTCCGCCTGATTTCCACGCCCGTGGTTTCGCCGGCTTAACAACCCCCTAAGTTTATTGGTTTTATCGGCCGAAAACCTTTCTGGCATAATTAGCCAAAAACGCTTTGTTTTGATTGTTTCCATTATCAACAGTCTCATGTTTATGTGACACCAGGTGATCTCACGGTGTCACCTGACGTCATTACGTCGCGTGGCGTCACTGTGCAACCTGACTTGACATGATAATGTCACGTCATGGTGTTAGCTGACGTCAGGTAACAGGTGACGTGATGCGCGTCGTAACGTCAGCGGCACGACGTCAATGCGGAAATGTTTTGGCGGAGTGCCGGAAACGGTACGCGTGCGATATGGAGCGCGGTATAGACGGCGCGAAACCTGCGAAATGCCCCGATAACTGATATAACAATAATAAAAACAAAAACAAAAACCAAATTGGAGAAGTAGCCGCCACTGCTAGAACTATGAAACTTCGGGAGACTGTTGTTGTTCGGCAATGGTGTACCGAGCGACAACAAAGAGCCCGACCTCCTGGCGGAAGAGGCCGGTACAAAGCGATTCGCGGTCATTGTTAGCAACCTATCTATGAAGCCCCAAATAGCCTTTATAACGCGACCCGCCTTTGTCGTTTCAGGCTTGTTCATTTTTGTCTTTTGACGCGGTCTCGTTTCACCGCGTCCGCCTATCCGTGAACCTACCAGCTATCTATAGATAAAATGACAGAAATAATGATGGCAAGGGACTCGTTGATAGGATGAAACACTATTCTGACCTTTAGACCGGAACGACGATCTTTTCTTGCGGTAAAGAAAACAAGGAGGAAACAAGATCTTTTGAAAGGTCGGAGGTAGACCGGAAAATAAATTAAGTTGCCAACGGGGAAAAAGAAAACCAATTCTACCAATATATTTTTTTTAATATATTAGAAACAAGAAAAAAAAAACTGACAGCAGAGATTAGAAGAAAAGGTCGCGATATATCAAACAACATCTGTGCGCGTTGCTCGCCGCCGCACGAAACGACCGACAGCAGTTTCCTGCGCTGTTACCCGGTCATCTCCGGTATATAGTGTCCTCCCATCGACGATGCAATAAAAATAACGTGCGCTAAACTCGTTTATAGATGTCAAATCATGTGACTGCGCGTTTTGTTTATTATTTTTTTGTATTGTAGTGTATTTGTCCGCTTAAGATATTTTTTTTGTTGCTTCTAATATTGAGTTTGTAATTTTTTTCTCGGATTTGATCGATTGCCAATATTAGTTGAGTGTACACGACGTTCTGTCGTTCGTTGCTTCCACGTAATCGTCATATAATCTGCACCAAGAACGCTCCTTCGATATATTTTAAGGAATGAATGCATGCAGTTCCGTTTCAATATGAGCGAGTGTAATGCAAAACGCAGACTGTAGCAGCGCCTTCTGAAAGCTCAGTAACCTTTTTCCTTTCCCCTCTTTCGTCGATAATTATACCCTCAGTCGACAGTAACAAGAGTGCAGACACTGCGCACCCAATAAACCACGTCAATTTTTTTCTTCTTCTTCTTCAATACACGCCCATTCAGCAACCACCATAATTACAGTGTCGTGGAACGCGTCTTCGACTGGTGTGCTCAGAGTCCTCCGCCCATGCGAAAGATCGCAAGTGGTGCCGAAGTGACAGCCTGGGTCACAAGAGGCCACCGACACATTCAATCGCTTGTCACGATTCTGGTGGCAAATGTGTATAGCTGTCGGTGACTGCGTACTGTGCGGTTAGAATCATGCGACTTGCGGAGAAACCTGCATTGATGGTAGGGACGCCTGCTTCGAGGTGTAAGGGAGCTGGAGGATTCAGACGGAAGACCCCATTCCGCCGCTGTCCTCTTTGGGGAATTTCTGAGAAAAGTGATTTATCGACTCCCTGTCATCCGCGCACATTCGTCGAAAGAACACATTTTTTCGTGCGTGTATCTGTGTGTATGTGCGCGCCGCGTCTGCGTCTGTCTGTGCGCGCGTTCACCTGTGCGTGCGTGCGTGCGTGTGTGTGGGTGTGTGTGTGTGTGCGCGCTAAAAATGTATAGCAAATTGCTAGGAAACCGTGTTGGATACGCGAAACGCTCTTGCATCACAAACGTTTAGCGATACTCTGAATTTCGAGACGCCAGACGCCTGCGTTCACGGCGCTCTCCATCATATAATTGAACGCCTGGCATGTGTACACTCGATAGTTGTTACTAGAATGAACCGATGCTATGCCGCTGATCGGGCCGATAAACCTGGCAATCTTCCGGAACCTTCCATACTCTCCAGCTCCTCTCTCTCGGTGCGCACGGGTGGTCGAGATCCTCCTCGCCTGCCCCTCTGCCACACATGACCTCCCCGTTAACCAATCAGCGTCGAGCACCTCACTCCTCCTCTCCCACCCGTCAACCAATCAGTGTGGAGCCTCGCGGCCACGCTTTTATCTGGGCTTCACGAAATGCCGAACGCCTAGAGAATGAACAAGTTAAAACGTGGTGACAGGGTGTCAAGTCGCGATCTGCCGGACGCAGAGCGGATGCCCCGCAGGGCTTTCCAGCCAGACGGCACATCAACTCACGGCGACGTGTCGTGGCACGCGGCGCCGTCAGTGTTTGAAGGCGTTCGCTGAGACCGCGTGCCCTGCGCATGACTCGGTGTGCCGCTAAAGGGTTATCGCGATCGCAAAACGTTTTGGTCGGGGTCGCCACGGACCCGGACAGCCGCGCTTCCCGACGGAACTATCGTGTCAATCTTTGCGAGGGCGACTGTCTGTAATATGTTTTTAGCTTCAAAGATTTGGTACATTTTGCAAGCAATACACTGTTCCCGATGGAATGTCCAGAAGTTTCATCGTATTTTCGCCTTCGTTTATCTAGAGACCAAGCTGGCAAAGCATGAGGCGTGATAACCTGTTCCATTGGGTGCGTCATGCATCGGGACTAGGACTGTCCGGATTTGTTTATTAAGCAACTCGTTTCATGTTTCCTTTTTCTTTTTCTGCGAGAACAGGACCCCTCTTTACACGTGTGTGTCTATCAAAACCATGGCTGTCACCCCATTTACCGTTTTACTTGTTTTTTTTTCTTGTGGGAAGCGAGCTGACTATAGACTATTTGGCTTTCAGAACGACGTCGTAGAAGCTATGAAGTTTTTGTCTACACATTTTTCTTTCGAGTATTTGTCTTCAGTGAGCAAGAAAGCGCTCACAAATGATTTGGTGGTCGGTTTGTTCCCGACGCCGATCTATTCTGAACATTTTCTTGTGATGTCGGCCAAGATGTACAGTACTTCAGAGTTCGAAGCGCATGTGTGTACCACACTCGGTGAAAACATTATTTTTAAGGGGTTACTAGAACGAAATTTCGGCGCTTATTTTTTGGTCTATACGTGTTCAAAGGAGCAGTATCACATCAGACACACCAATATCTTGTTCAAAAAGACACGAAAATGAATTTTAAAACGAATTAAACGATTAGCAAAGAGCACCTGGTGGATGTCGCTAAAGCCTCGTTTGTAATGCTCGTCTAGGAGCCTTGTCAGGTGGTGACGATAACTGTCTCGCCTAGAACTATACATGCTTTGAACCTGACGTCATCCCGACAGCTCTGCGGCCAACACAAGAGAAGAGGGGAAGGAGGAACTCCCACTCAACGGGACTCTCTTTTGTGTGTTCCAGACGCTGCTATTCTCCCTCTACAAAATTATAGAAGATTAACCCGTTACTCAAAATTCACACAAAAGCAGCTTTGGGGTTAGTTGCGGTGGCCCGATCGTTGGAGTGCTTCGACCGCTTCGGTGGCTGGAACGGCTAGGGCACCCTGGCGACGTCAGCCTCAACGCAGTTTTGCTCATCCCGAGACAAACTACGTCACGATTGCGCCAGATGTGACGTGCTCTCCGCTGGCTGTTCTCCGAGCGCTTGCCAGAGTGGGCCGTTTATAACGAAAAATACAGCCATCAGGCTCAAAATACAAACGTGCGATTGTCATTTGCAAATATTGTGGATCATATTCAGCCTATTTTTGAACACGACGGGTATATTTCGAAGTTTCGTTGAAGTATCCCTTTAAGTTACATACCAATACATTTCTCGTTAAAATGTAGCTGCAAAAAAAAAAAAGCCTCGATGTGCCTTGGACTGTTTACTGTGTATTGTGTAACGCACCTGAGACAATAAAACATGTTTTTGTTGTTTTTTTTTTGGAGGGGGGTTTGTTGAGGTGCCATGTTTTTGTGGGATGTACTCAAACGCGCGCTGAAGGAAGAGCATTATATTACCTCTTCGGACATCCATTTTCTGAACGTGAAGAACGATGACGGTGTTCTCCACGATATGTCTGTTTTTCTTCTCGGCCTTTCTAGTATATGGAGGTCGCGTATGGCCGTCACGCATGCCGACCCGAATAACAAAAAAGTACGCTTCTACTGTATATTTTTTTCACTTATTAAACAGGTTGAAAGTATGTTTACCCTCCGTGAGCCCAAGCCCGAGTGGCTCGGCATCTGTAAAGCTCCGATCGATTTGCGAGGATTTTAACATGCGCTGCAAAAGGTTTGCAGTTCATTTTTAATGTGAAGTGACATTTCGTGTTGTTTTGCAATAACAACCTAACAAAAATGTGTCGTGGCATGCTGGGAACACACTCGCTTGCTTTTTTACTGCGATGGGCTCTCCTTCCCCGGTCAAAATGCCACGCTTTTATCCAGGCTTAATCCAGGCTTCACTCTTTGGGCTATATGAAATGCCAAACAGCTAGCCAAGGAACGTTTTACGTTAAAAGGGAAATAGCTTCACAAGAGGCGAAGGATGTGGGTTATTTATTAGGTCGTCTGTGTTTGACCAAAACTTCTGTCTGTAAACAAAATTATATATAAAAACAAAGTAGCATGGTGAAACTTGCGGAGGACGTTAACGTAATCCTGCTTAAATATGCCGTGCCCAAAATGACATGTTTGACGCATGCTCAGCAGTTCCAGCCATCCAGGCGGCGAGCATTGTGCGTATGGCTCTGGAGCCCGATCGAATTTCTGGCGTTAAAGTGCTAAAGAAGCTGAAAATTCGAGAAGATTGCGAGAACCGTGTGCGGAGTCACATATTCGAACCGTTGCAAGGACGCGACTGCACGAATGGTGTCAACAGTTTGCCCAAGGGCGACAGCCGGTGACAAATGAACCGAACGGACGCGTTGGTCCGACTGCTGTCACGCAACCGAGTTATTCCGACGGCGATAGGAATAGGGAGCTTCCAAATCGATGGCAGCAGCGCTCGGACGCGAACAGAAAACACTGCGAAAAACCGATATAGCTTCGTACTTCTCGATCTTTTTTTTAAATTTAGTTTTCTCCGTATAGAAAAACAGTTCCCGTGAGTCCCGCGACAACCTCGTATTTATTCGTAACAAGCGTGTTGGTATAAATTCTCCTTCTAGCAGCAATAATGAAATTGAAAGAGGACGGGAGACGGACGGTGTTCTGTAGTCTTCTTCCTGTTTTATTCTTTCTGCCAGAAGCGAACCCTCGTACGTTCAGGCTTCTTGCTTCGCTCTTTAACGTTTTTTTGTCGGCTAATTCAGCAATATGATTGGCTGCGGCGCGATGATAAAGTATACTTCCAAAAATCCCGGCACGCAACACTGCGCGCGTTGCATTATGGGACCTACATTTGGCTATGGAGAGGGAGTGGCGTGGTTTCGGTTTCGATTGCCCCTTTGACGAAGTAGTCCATCTCGGCGCTGCGTGAAAATAAAGTCGGCGCTCGCTCGCAATGCATGCACCCATTCATATTCGCGAGAATGCCCGGTGAAACGCGGACCACCAGATGCCGTATAGGACCTATACCTAGACTTAGCGATGGGTATACGGGTACAGGCCGGCCGCGCCCCATACCTTTCTGGCCAACGTTTATCGATGCTTCTCCAGTTCCCGAACTGCCCCTCTCCAGCGGGCGCGACCGATCCCTAGGGACTGCGAGGGCGCTGCGATCGAAAGCTTGCGCGTGTGTGCCGGCTAGGCCAGCTCCGGTTACGTGGTTGGGCTTGCATTTTCGCTCTGCCTGTTCGCGCTGTTTGTTACGTGATCTGTTGGTTTTCTGCCCTTCGAGGTGTCGTGATTGCTTTCGACGGTTCGTGATACGACGTTCGTTATGACGTGACGTGCGCACTTTTTCGCACGCAAAGCGCCAAGAAAACTGATAGTGCCATAAGGGCCCAAAGAGAAAGGAAAAGGCCAAGCTTGTATAGTGGAGCTTTAACTGTAACAGGCTTTGTTTTGCGCGTGATTTGAAGCCTTTTTTTATTTTTTGCGAGTTAGCAAAATAAAATTGATTGTGTTACGGCTTGTGTAATGTGTTGTGAATGAGCAGTTTCTGTAGATGCTTTACTAAATTGCAAGTTGAGCAAATCTTCTAAAATAGCATAGGTAAGATCAATATATTTTGTAAGACAAAAAAGAAAAAAAAATGCCCAGGACGGCGCGATTGCGACGCGCAGCTTTTTTTCGCGACGATTAAATCACTACGTGCGTTCTGTGAATATATGGAATAAATTCATACCGACCGCGCGAACGATCTCTCGTCTCGCTCGTTTTTATTGACGACGTGAGGCAACCAAGCATAGTGACAAGCCGCTGCGGGCCAGGCTGGACCGCTTGCACGTACTGTATTATTTTCGGTGTTACATCATTTGCAAGTTACCTTCTGTTCAAAAACGACCAGAAATTAAAATAATAGCGCGTTACTCGCGAAATCAGCCGAGATCCCGGGCTGCAGTAGGCGTGCTGAACATTGCGCGCAAGGGAGCGGCGATCGTCCTGATGGCGCAACCTTCGACCGCAGCGCTGCGGTGGCGGGGACCGCGCCGGGCCGCCTCCTCCCCACAGGCGCGCCGAGGAGATACGGAACTGGAGAAGTATCTATAAACGTTGTTTCTGGCGTCTGACCGTCAACACTCCACAGCGCAGCATGCACGACCATAGCCTCATATATACTGACAAAGCCTGGCAGATCGCCACGAGAAGCGGCCGCCGAAACGGAAAAGGCGGAGAGGCAGACAACGGATGAGAGGAGAGCCACGTCACTGGCGCTCCGCTGCGGCGACGCCCAGAAACACACTTCTCCCGAGCGAAGAAGTAGAGTTTTGGATCCTCGCCGCTAAGCTGTGCGCTGACGTACAGGTTCCCCGAGAAATGCCCTTTGCTACCAGACCCTCGCGCTCCAAATCTGCGACCGGGGCACCTCGTCGAACTGCCAGTCTTTGTAAGTATAGGGGAGGGACATGACCCTCCCGGCTCACGAATCATTTCAAAAGCCTAGGACATCGAGGAAACGATGGAACGGAACGACCGACCCGGTATACTTATTCTTCGTTCATGTGCTATCCTAGTCCAGTGGTTACTTAAGCAAAATAAAACTCTGGCACATCGGGACCACATCAAAACGTGACCCCAGCATTCTATCCGTATTGGTAGGCAACGCCTACATGATTACGAAATTTAATAATAATGTCACATATCCGCAGATACAAGGACTGTATTTGGTCGTGGCGGGACGCCACGAAGCCAGGCTGGCCAAATCGAAACCGAAACTTGGTGAACAATGGGATCCCAGAATGCCTTGCGCGCCACTACGCTGCTAAGATTGCTTTGACTTTACGAGAGGTCTTTATATGATATTTGGAACTCTCTGCGTCGTGAGTGACCGCCGTCCGGCGTGCGGAATTCAGGCGGTTCGGATCGAGTCGCATTCGTCACTCCTACTGAGACCTCTGCAGTTTCTCCGAACTCCTCTGGCGGTCATACTTAGCGACGCGCGACAACCCGGGCGGGCTGGAAACGACCCCGCACCAGATCGGCCTGCTACGCTCCGTTTTCGCCCTTATACAATAGACCGAAACGGACGCTACGAGCTATCCCAGCCGATCCAGTGCTGCGAATCTGTCACATGACCCCGACCACGCGCCCGGCGCGTCGCTGTAACCCTTTTCCAACCCGAAGGTCACGTGACACCAAAATCAACACCACGCTCCTCGACAAAAAAACAACAAAAAACTTTCAGCCTTTTCACTCTGGTGAAGAAGGAAGAGCAGCGCAGCTGTACTATGTGCCGCCATCTATGAGCGACGGCGGCAAGTAGACTGGTTGTCTGGTTGCCGCCGTCGCTCAAAGATGGCGGTTAACTCTTTAGAGTTTTGTATAGTTTTGTGTCGACATTTGTTCGGTACCGGACACGAAACTGGAGACACCAGCCCTAAACAACTCCACCGTAAAAAAGAGAGAGAGAGAGAGAGAGAAACGAAAGCGGTTTTCCGTTTCTTCTCAATCTTAGAACGAGTTCCCGTTACAGGTTCCAGTGGTTCAAAAGAAACGCGATCCCGTTACATCTCTGAGTTTTGAACGTGCGGTTACGTTAACGTCACTTTCGCGTATTTTGATAAAATATTGCGCTGGATAATCTGCTGACAATATAAAGCGAGCGAGTGAAAATATCCACGTTGAACTAGACGTGTCGTGTGGCCAGAATCACATTTATTCCAAATGATTTCTTTTACTTAAATTTTGACTGTTTTTTTTTGTTTTATTTCTTGAAGTCGGAGGTTGATATTGTCGATTATCAAAACTCTAACTGCCTACGAAATTCGGGTACAATTTTAGATAAATGGACAAAGAAAAAGGAAGGCCGTTCCTCGCGCCATCTCCTCGAAAATGTAACGAAGTTCTCGTTCCAGTTCCCACCGATGCAAGATGGAACGGCGGCTTTCCTCCGTTCCTCTATACGGGGAACGCGTTCCGGGAACGGCGTTCCTAGAAACGCCGTTTCGTGCAACACTGCAAGCTGACACTCGCGCGGCATTTTGGATTGGGTCGCAAATTAGAAACCGACAGCCTCATTTAAAGGACATGTGCAAAGGGCGAAAACAGAATTGCAGACTGCATTAGGAGATGTGCCCGACTTTATTATATCGGGTCCCGGTCAACCTAAAAGATAGAAAAAAAAAAAGAATGAAATGGGGAAAAAGGAAACGCACTTAGGAGTAGAGTCAAGCATTGCCAAGATATTTGTGTGTGTGTGTGTGTGTGTGTGTGTGTGTGTGTGTGTGTGTGTGTGTGTGTGTGTGTGTGTGTGTGTGCGTGCGTGCGCGCGCACACACACACACACATGTGTGTGTGTCTCTCTCTCTCTTTCTCTCTCTCTCATTTCTTCACGCAAACGCAGTTTGGAGCAAAATAAATATCTTTGAAAAGTATGATAATATTCCTTCAAGCAGTTGCAATTTTAAGGCATCGACAATTCAAAAAACAAATATACACAGCGACTTCAAAAATACGGAAATATTCAGGAACACGATTACGTAGCAAGCTCAAATACGTAAAAATAAAATAAAAAAACTAGTAAATACATCAAAAACAGGACGGAAAGAAACCGAGAGAGAAAGAGAGTGAGAGAGGGGGGGGAGGGGGTTGTACCGCGCGGCCAAAGTATTGAAATCCAAACGCCATGGAGCGGGTACAGGAAAACGTCTCTGTAGAACTCGGGGTACATACGAAGGTAGGCACACGAGACTTTTTGCTATGATTACTACTATTGTTATTTTGCTTAGAGCCCCGACAGAGAGAAGTGTTTCGCGTGCTCGGGTGAAACGTTATTTACGCGGTGCGGTCGCCGGAACGACGTCGACTAATGCGAACACGAAAATTGAAATCCATTTTTTCCCCCTTCTTTTCAATCTAGTCATATTTGGCGTTCTCTCAAGAAAGGCGGCGCGGCGTACTCGAAACTTCATCGCGTCAGATCTGCCGCGCAAAACGCCATCTTTGATAGTAACTTTTTTTTTTCTTTCAGAAACTGCGAAAATTGCTTTTTCCCTTCAATTCTCGTTTCTTCTTCCATATTTTTTTTGTTTTCTTTCTAAGGAGAATAGAGCGAAGGAACGGAGGCAGAAATGAAGGTACCAAAATTACATCTTCACAAAAAACAAAAACCTTACAACGCCCTCTTTTTCGGAAATAAAACACAACAAGGTGCCACTATAGTGGCCCGAGCGCCTTATCAGAATAAACCGGAAGTTCACCTGCCAAGTCCGCTTAGCCTTACGCGGCAACGACACAGAAGAATACACAACATATGTTCTGACGTGTGTGTACATTTGTGGACGCATGCTGAATACATGTTTGTCCGAGTGAATGTGAGGCGGTGTACGTTGGCCTGCGTGCGTGCTTATCTGCGACTTTTCTTTTTTCCTGCTTGTGTACTTGTATGTGTGTCCGTGTATGTGTATGTCTGCAAGTTTTTTTCGTGAGTGTGCGCTTTTATGCGTCTTACGGCGTTTTCGCGTGTATTTCAATGTATGCGTGTTTTTTTTCTGCATGTGTGCGCTATCGTTGTGAGTGTTATGCGTGTTTGGGTTCGTGTGACTCTATGCATGTGCATATCTTTGAGTTTTTTTTGTGTGTGTTTGCGCACGTCTATTTTTGTATGCTCCATATTCTGTTTTGGCGTACATGTATGTAGCTGCATGTGCGTTTCTTTTGCGTTTCTGCAAGGCAGCGCTTGCGTTTTTCAGTGTTTGTGTGCTTCGATGCGTAGATGTGTTCGTGTGCGCCTATGTGTGGGTTGTTATGCAAATTCTTTTTCGTGTTTGCGCGCATTTATGTGCGATTATGTCCAACTGCCTTTATGCGTAAATTGGGATGTATGAGTTGTTTTTTTTTCTTTTTTTTTGTTCCTGCAAGTCAGTTCCCGCGGTGTGCAAGAATTCCTGCGCTTTTATGCTTCTGTGCGTGTCTGTGTGAGTTTATCTGCCAGTTATTTTTGTGTTTCTGCACTTTTATGTGTGCTTGCGTCCTATCGTGTCGATGCTTGTATCTAGATGTGTTTAAACTTTTCTGTTTCTGCAAGTCAGCGCCTGCGGTGTCCGCGTTCTAGTGCCTTTGTGCTTCTAAGTGTGTGTTCATGCACAGACCTGTGTGGGCACATCTGCAAGTTATTTTCGTGTTTCTGCATTTTTGTGTGTGCCTTGGTCTACTCGTGTTCAGGCGTGCAACACATATCTGCGCTTTTCTATTTCTGCAAGTCGGCGCCTGCGTCGAACTTGTTTTAGTGTTTGTGTACTTCCATCCATGTCGAGTTGTGTTCGCTTGCGCCTGCAGGTCCGTGTATATCTGAGAAGTATTTTCGTGTTGGCCCATGTTATGCGTGCTTGAGTCCTACTGTGTTTCTGCAAGTAGTTACATATATATGTGCGTTTTTTTGTTTTGTTTCTTCAAGCCAGCTTTTGCGCTGTGCGTCTTCCAGGGCCGGCTTGCTAGAACCAGCGTCTCAGCTGAGACTGGGTGAAAGAAAGCACTGCCAAAGCCAGCGCACGAGCTGAGCGGGACTCAAGCTGCGTCTCAAGACGCTCGCGCGCCCCAGCCCTTGCAGTGCTTTCTTTTACCCCGTCTCAGCTGAGACGCTGTTCTATACTTCGTTTCAGCTTGGGTCCAGACGCAGCCGATGCTACGAGCGCGAGCTTGTGGCCCTGAACAGTGCTTGCATTGCACGAGCGCGCGTGCTTGGCAGGGACGCTGAAAGCCCGAGGAGCTCGCGCTTGTAGCATCGCCTGCGTCTGGACCCAAGCTGAAACGAAGTATAGCAAGCCGGCCCCAGTGTTTGAATTCTTCTATGCATGCTTATGTGCGTATGGGTGCACGTTCGTTTGAGTGTACATGCCCCTTGAACGCGTCTTTACCTGTGCTTGCGTTTGTTTGAGCCCGCGCATGCGTGTATGTATGCTTTGCTTGTGTGGTTTTATGCTTTTACGAGAGTCTCCCAGTTCCGCGTGCTTGTATGTGTTGCGTTACCCTTCATTAACTCATATAATGACGTGTTTCTTTATGAAAACACTGCAACGTTTGGCGCTGTTTTTCTAGATCATCATGTTATCTAATCATGTGCTGCGGAGGATTTTACAATTCCCGGATGACAGGACCATTGCGCGGAGTATATGATGAGTTACATATTAGGGATGCTCATAAAAAAACGTACACGAGGTTAACAGACTTTAAACATCCGTCAATTTATGTTGAAATTAAACTGTATTCCCGAACTGCAACTTACTGCTTCAGTTTGAATACTAAAATGTCAAAAAAGGTTCTTAAGGATTAAACATTTTTTTTATTTTTTTTATGGCAAAGCAGCAACTTTGAAGACAAAACAAGCGTTTAGATGGACTAAAAAAAAAGATCCGCGTACATCATTACAAGAAGGACAGCTCTGCAGACAGTATAGAGACCTTTAGGGAACCGCGTTTGCACATCCGATACGGTATATACGAAGGGCCATCCGGTTCGAACTGCGCATGCGCTATACCACAGAAGACTCGCATATGCGCACTTCGTATACCGGAGGGCTCATCGTATACCGTATATCGGATGTCCGAAAACAATTCCCTGAAACTCTCTACTGTCCCAGGCGTTCTTCTATCTCGTATAAGGGTCCCGTCATTAGTGGCCATACAAAACCCTGTATGTAGACATATGTTAGAAGCACACATATATATGTGAAGCAAACATGGTTCTGCTCATACTATTCAAGTCCGCATATCGAGGAGGTGGTTGACGACTTGGCGGCTACGCACAGTTCGCAGGAAGGGAAGCGGCCTCGGGTGTACAACTGACGAAGCCTGCGACCAAACAGTATAGTCCCCTATATATTTATAGGGTACGATGTTTTCGGTGTTTTGATTTTCTTCGAATTCCGGGGTGTTTCTTTTGTTGTTTTTTTTCGCTTAGTTTTTGTGCAGGAAAGGAGTCGGCGGGCTTATGTTACTCGGGCCGATGAAAATACAGCTGCAGATATAATATGTCGTCCCGTGAAGCTGGGAAATTTTCGTACTCAAGGACAGCTCTGTTTTGGGTTTTGGGTGTTTTTATTTTTCTCGGCTTTAATAAAATCGGATCGGAAGTTACCTTTAGGTATACAGGGGCAGAATGGAAATACGAACCCTTCTGATATTCCAGAACTATATCCACCTGTGAAGCTCATCGAAAAAAAAAGAGCCTGTCGTGTCAATTTATAAAGATAGTCTAATTCTTGTCAAGATTGGATCGCACGTTTAATCGATTAGGCTTTCTTTTGACGTGTACACAACTACTTTGATACCTGCAGTAGTCTGCCACAATAAATGTGTACCGGGTTTCATCAACTCTGTGCACCCGAATTCACACAAATCGTTACACAATAAAAAGAAGAAAGATTGCAGTTGTTTTGATGGAATTGTGCAGTCAAAAGAGCTATTCGTCATCGGCATTCGTAGTCGCGAGCGCACGCTTTGAGCCGCATCAGGTGTGATGCGCCAAAAACATCGCGTCCGAGATCACCGAGCGGGCAGTGTCCAATCTACGTTCTTGAATCTCTAATATCTATAGACCTTTGCAAAAATCGCCTTCTGCGGGCTGCCATCTTTGTGTACTGGGCTGTGGAACGCCCTCTGAGCACGCGCTGTTGCTCTGCTGTGCGGTATATCGGACGCTGCGCATGCGTCCACAGCTCAGTGACGCAGCATTTTTCGGCAGAGTGATAAGCGATGCAAAGGTCTACACTCCGCTTCACTATAAACCCAAAACGCAGCGGACGTTTCGATTCGATCCATTCAAGCGGCGCGAAAAGAAGTGCATCGTCACGACGCGCGTCGTCTTTGTGAGTTTGAATTCCATCACCGGCTAATCCATTCACGAGCAGGAATAAGCGCAGGACTACGGCGCATTCACGGTGTGCATAATTGAACCCGGAAGCGACTACATCACAACATGGCGTCTCCGTCCAAACAAACCGTTGCTAAGGACGTTGCTATGGACTGAATGCATGGAGACTCTCCATGAGGCTACATTTTTGCTTTCAAGTAAGTAAACAATTTTTGTAAGCAACCTAACTTCTTGATATCTAATTACGAAGATGTTCTTGTCGTCTCATGTGTCGTATTTCAACGATGATGGCATTTCTGAAGTCTGACACTCCGCTTTGCTTTGTGGTGACGACGCGATAGATTTGCTGGCCTCCTGTTGCAGCGGGCGTCTTCACTGAATTGCGTCGGTAAACGAGCGACGAAAAGAAGTGCATCGCCGTGGCCGTAGAGGCCCTGCAACGTGCGTTTTTTCTCGTGAAGAGCCTGGCTTAGTTCGAGGGTGAAAATGCCGTAAAATCAATTCCACGTCATGTAGATCAGTTACGACGACGACCTGAAGTGCATTACCGGCGTAGTCAGGCCAGCATGAGAAACAAATCGTACACCGTCGAGGTAAGTCGTTTATTATTATTATTATTATTGAGTTTGTCAGTTGATTAAAGAATTGCATGCCTATCGCGATTTCACAGTATTTTGCTTTTTTCCCCTTGGTATACATCAAATTCCGTGAATGTGCTCTTTTGGTGAAGATCTCCATCGAACCCGCGGCCACTGCCGTCACGGGCACTACGTGTAATCACCTGTATGTTTTTTATCCAGTTCTTTCGCGCATTGGGGTCTTGCGCGGAAATCTGAAGAAACTGCAAGAATCTTTCTTCACGCGATGGTTACGACCATGTACGAAGTACCCTCCTATAGCGCGAGTCCGCAAACAAAAGTTGGGATCTCAACCGATCGCCCGAGCTGCTTCTCTCATGGGTGCAGTGCGATCTTTTAGTAGACGCCGGGGCTTTCGGCAAACCATATTTGCATCAAACTCGTCATATTTCAAACAATGCAATATCAGAATATCGTCTTTATTCACACGATTCAAACGACAGCGCCGGCCCGGCCGGCGGTGTGTAGCTGACGGCATATTCTCGCATTCGTCGTCTGCTGCAGGCATCTTGAGGACCGGAAGTTGCAGTCATAAATATTTCAGAAACAAGCGATTACCGGCACACTTCTGTCGAAACATATATGGCATTCAAGCTTTATATATCTGTGAGTTTTTAGAAGTTTAATTCCCACTCCTGATTTTTGAACGGTCGGGTTTTCGTAGCGACATCTAGCTACATGTATCTGTCCATAACAACGACCCCAGTAGCGGTTTGTTTGGACCAATGACGTCACGCTTACGGAGTCAATGGAAAATAGGCAAACAGCAGCGTTCCCTAGCTGGTTCCGGTGCACTCAGATAGACGACTGTCAGCGGGCAGTTTCGGTCTTCGGTTTCGCTGTGCGTTTGTCGTCTGCTATCGTCTCCGCACTGCCATTGCTCGCGTCGTTGTGGATTGCTCCACACGTACGCGCGATGCAGTAAGTACCCTTTTTGTTTTCGTCGCTACATATCAAACACAGCGAATAACAAACAACAAAAACGATTTTGTTGCCACGGGGATGCGAGCGAAGACGCCACAACGGCGAGGTCCAGCGAAGCAGATCGACGTATTGCCGAATGCCGTGCCAGCTCACCGCGTGCATTTGTTTGCAACCTCGAGAACAGCCACTGAGACTAGTACTCCTCAGAACAGCGGCACGCGAGCTCGGCCGCTGTTCAGAGCGATGAGCGAAGATTGTGGAATCACGGCTGCCGGAGCGGCGTCTATCGCCGTTGCAATCGGACCGGAGCGTATCGCGTCGAAGCCGCTGGAGCGAGCAAACCAGAAAACGAGCAAACCGCTGGCTGCTCACCGAGCGCTTGCCAGAATCGGGCACGCTATAACGAAAAATACCTGGCTACCAGGGGGACGCGGGTCTTAAAATATAAAAAAATCGCGAAAATGCGCCGTTTTTCAAAGTTCACGATTTTGAGGTCAATATAGTCCAGAGTATGTCCCCACAAAATATAAAATGCTCAATTCGATCTCTAAATATGAAAATAATGACAGTTTGTAAGCAGTTGACAGACCTGACTTGAAGCCCTAAACTCTAAAAATTTGGAGCAATGACTTCCAGCCGTCGGAGCACCGTAACGGCTCAACCGATCGGAGCCATATCTTTGGTCTTGGCTTCGAAAGCTAGTTTCCCGCGCTTATTTTTCTTCTCCGCGCCCCAAAGCGCTGTCGCATCGGAGCTCTGCGACGTTGCATGCTGATGCCGTACAGCGTGGCCGTCATCAGCGCCGGGAAAGACGCTGATTCGGCGACAGCGCGCGCTTCTCCGAGGCGCAGCTCTCATCAGCGGCCAAAATGCGCCTCCTCTCCTCCGATTGTCATTGGTCGTTATTGTGGTCAACGTGCGGCTGTCATTTACGGATATTGCGGGTCATATTCAGCCTGTTTCTGAACACCGCGGGTATGCTTCAGATTTCGTTGAAATATCCCGCTAAAAGCTTTAAAGTGAAACATAGTGTAAAGCAGGGACTCGAGACAGATAAATATACGCGTTTCGGTTACGGTTACCGTTTCCTGTTCATATTAATTCCTGTTTCGGTCTTTTACGGTTTTACTTTTTACGGTTTTGGTTACCGATTGCACGTACCTAGAAACCGTTTTTTTTTCGGTTTCTCCGATAATTTGTTTTATTGGAATGCTAGATAGCCGTTTTATAATAAACCGTATAAAGTAGTCACAGATATGCAACAACGGGATATTCGCAATAACAAGAACTCACAAACATCTTACTGACTTCTAATTGGTCAAAAGTTGCACTCGTTTTAGCTCCAACACTTGTTCACTACTTCTATCTGCATTCTATAGCTTGATACTCAAACCATACATGTCACCCCCCCCTACTCGTGGGATCATGCGACATTTTATATGTACTCAAAATAAAAATAAACATCGCTAATTTGTTGTTCGGCAGCGTTTGTAAACAACCTTCCGAAAGTTCCCACTGGGTGCTGGAAGAACCATTCGCACCTTCTCTGTCGCTACAGTTTGTTGCAAGCTAAGATATGCAGAAGAGGCTTCGCCCGCACAGAAGGAAGGAGCAGAACTATATCCCTCCTTTACCAAAATACTTCTAAGTGGAATAAAGTCATAAAATTGAGAGCTTGTCTAGTTGGTGAAAGTCCAAACATTATGTAGATGCAACAACCCAAAACAAGGAAGACCAGAGGGAAGGAACGTGCAACAGAGGAAGCTATAAAAATATGTCCTGTATTCGTTCCTTTCCCTAGTCTTCGTTGTTGTGCGTTGTTACACCTACGTCGTGTTTGCTATTTCCAAGCAAATGCATGTGGTTATAGAAGCGCGCGTTTCTCGCTGTCCGATCCCGTGAGGCTGGAAAAGTTGTGCATTTATATAATAGCACCGTTTTTCTCCCTGCTTTGGAGGCAGAGCTTCTCCCACAGATATATTGCAACTAGGGATGTCTCGAACTTTCGTCGAGCCTCATTTCTACGCCGAACATCAAGGTTCGACGTTTGTTTTTCGCCAGCTCTGCACGAAGGTCAATTTACCTCGTTTCTTTGCATTGGCTATATTACAGGTCAGGAACATCGGTGGTTTTCAAAAAACCGAGTTGGACGGACATCTCAGACTTCTAACTTGTTAGTTAATACCCTGAAGGCGACACGTACAGAATACATGTAGCGATTCCAGGAGTGTGGCAGATTTAGAAATAGAGACTTTTCATTCTATGCTCGACCACTAATTCAAACTTAGATTGAGCGGTAATGTAATACCAATATTCACCACTCGCTGACGGTAACTCTGTGAAATGGCCACGACGTTTAAAGGTTCCTCCTCGTGGTCATTCTTGAGAAAATCTAATATTCTTATTTTTCGGTTAATATCGGTCAATATTGGTTACCGGTAAATACTTTGCGGTTATGGTTACGGTTTCCATAAATTCAAACTAACGGTTTCGCTCCAGGTTATGGCTAATGAAAACATTTCGTCCCTAAAGCGGTTTTCGGTTTCGGTTATGGTTACGGCTTAGAGACCCTGGTATAAAGACGTTTTTGCGCTCAAAAGCGAGTTGGACGACATTACTGCAAGACGGCAATCTCTGACCTTTCCGCTTCCCAGAATAGTACTGCGGCGAACTTTTGCGGAGAAGGCCCGCGGCTTAAGGGGAACCCATTGTTTCCTACTTAAATGTCTCGTTTGTTCTCTGTCCGCGAGTGCCGCTCTTATTTTCCCATCCATTACAAATCCGCGATCGTCCCCGGCTGTTTTTGTTGTAACGCAACTCGAAAGTAATAAAAAAAAAAAAGCATTGGCTTCTTCCAAATTTTTACGAAAGGAGAATCCGCCCAGGCGAGCACTCGTCTTGATCTACTCAATATTCTCGAGTCTTTGCATGTTTAAGCTACTTGTACACAGAATCTGTTTAGAGTTAGGATGTAATGAAAAGAAAGAAAATTGTCTCCCACAATGTGTAAAGCATGTTTAGCGTGTAATTGTCCCACTAAGTATAGCGCGAAAACCAAAGTTGGTGTATAATTATAGACCAACTCAATTTCCAGACTAAATGTAGCTGGGAAATTAAGTATACACTTGGAAAGCCTAACGCGTAGTTTACACACAATATTGTACACAAGAAAATGTACTATTCATATTTATAATTTAGAGGGCGCCGACCAATCACGGCGTTCGAATTCCTCGCCGAAAAAAAGAATTGGTTGTGTGTATGTTTACACTGCCTTGAGGTTAGTCTGCCTTCAACGAGCAACTTGTCTGAGTTGTCTCCCAGCTGTAGATGAGAAATTTAGCCAGTGCAGTACCACCGCTAGCTAGCCTGGGGTCTTTAATACCTGTGCCACACGGGCAACCCGAATGCCATTTGCAACGAACGACATTTGTGTGATCGGCGAATCAGCTCGCAATCTGTCGCGCGTGGAATGCGCCGCGCCCGGAGTGTCGCGCGCTGATTGGCCGTCCGCTCAAATGTCATTCGTTGTAGATGGAATTCGAGTTGCCTGTGTGGCACGGGTATAACGTGCACCAGGCAGTAGTGATAGATGACCGCCCGCCGGTACGATGCTCATCCAGATCGAAACGGGCAAGGGTGGAGACTGATGCCAGGATTCCTGGGTTCAGCAGCGCGTTTTCTTGCCGACTTGTTTGCCAAGTGTCCAGACTAGGGCCCCAGCTCGGAGCACGTGGAGCGAAGTCTCGCGCAGAAAAACCCAGGGATCCATGGTTCAATCCCCACCCCTGCCCGTTTCGATCTGGATGAGCATCGTACCGGCGTGCGATCGTGTCACTACCACTGCGTGGTGCACGTTAAAGACCCCAGGTTAGCAGTCGTACTTCACTGGTTAAATTTATAATCGACAGTGGGTAACAAGGTCGCCATGTTATGGCACACTAAACTCCCGCTGTATAAACAACTAGTGGTTAATTTATGTCGATGTTTTTAGGTAAAACAAACTTTCTCCTATAAGGTTAAAGAACGGTTGCTAACACATTTTTCAGTTGCTAACACATTTTTCGTTCAGCTTCACGATGCCCTCAGCTTCTATAATTTCTCGCGTGAGCCATTGAAAGTTCTTGCTCATACCAGTGCAGTTTCTTTTTTTTTGTAAGTCTGTTGGAGCGTTTGGACGCGACAAATTATAAAGGCTGAGAATATTGTGAAGTTGGACGAAATATCTGTTTAGAGCCTCATCAGAAAGAGAGTTGTTTTTACCCAGCAACGAGAGAAAACAAAGAGGCGTGGTATATGTGCAAACCGCCTAGAATAAATAGACCAGATACAACACCGAGTTGATAGTCAGCGCTGAACGAGCGGTTCTTCGTTACTGGTGTGCGTGTTTCTGTGCGAATTGTTCTTGTGCGCTGTATATTATAAGGAAATGGAAACGTTTCACCGCACATTATGTTCAGTGGCATTGAGCTTTATTATTTATTTTATTTGAGTTATTTTAACACATTGTCTGCCGTGAGGCCAAAGCAGGTCGGAAGGCACTTTGAAAGTGAAAGCACACATAAGTTTTTATTTAAATACTATAAAAATAAAAAAAAATCCACTGCTGGATTCAAATAGAATGCGTAAGCATGACCCCTGAGAAACACCACATACGTCCCCCTTGGGAAAAGCTAACGCTGAACCCTTCAGCTTTTCTGTCTTGGCTTTCGCTTTTGCTTCCTCTATTTTTAGCGGCCTTTTTTGACCTCGTTACGGGGTCAGTGTTACCGTTTCCCAAAAGGCGGACGTGTGTGGTGTTTCCCAATGGTCATGCTAACGGACTCCCTAAGAACCCACGAATGGATCTTCCTGCAATTTTTGTTCACCCCTTATCTGTACTCTGCCTGTCAGCTAGAGTACGTTGACGCCCCTGGAAACGGCCATCCATATCACTCGTGGAAAGAACCGCATCCATACCACTCGTGAGAGGAACAGCATTTATATCACTCGAGGAGGGAACCGCATCCATCGTTTTAACTACACGCACACATCCCAGCCCACGCACCGCTACTACGCAAGCCCAAAGCGAAGAACATCCGGCGACGGCGGAGTGCCGACTGAGCACGCCCGCATTCCACCGCGCCGCGGCGCCTCCTCCTCTCTGGTTCCGCACCAGCTGTGCGATGCTCCTTTTGCCATGCTCCGGAGCGCGAGAGCTTGACGCTCTGTTCGCTAAACGGCCAGGAGCGCCGACGGAGACTGACACTCGAGCGCGCTCTTCGTGCACCGAGTATTTCTCGGAGCGCGAGTGACTTCTTCGCGCTCCGTGACGTCACGTCCACGAACAAGATGGCTGCGCTGTTGTCAAGACCGTCGAGACGAAGGGCGCAGCCGGACCGCTGCCCCTTTTTAGTTGAATAGTGCTCAATCCAGCAGGGGGACGCGATTTGATTTGAAAGTCAAAACAGCATTAGCGTTTCGAAAAGAGGTTTGTTCGTGCTTCTCTCCTGAAAACGAATTCATCTATCGAACGGTAAGCGTGCCGCTAGCACAGCGGCAGAAAAGTTGTCGAGCTGAGAAGACATTTGGACCGCTGCCCTTTTAGAATGTTAAGCACAGCGAATAAAAATACTTTGATTGGAAAGCCGATACATCAGTTAGCGTTGCGGAAAAGGTTTGTTCACGCATCGCGCCTGGAAGCGAACTGACGCGCTATCTATTGAACGGTGGTGTGCCGGTATTGAGTGGTACATTAATGGGTTCCGTCTCGCGCTGCAAGACGGCACGGAACATCTGGAAAATGTAACAGCTTGCTGCGTCAACAAGCGGGTTCAAGAACGTTGTCTTTCGTTTAAATCTGAACAGCGTGCATGGTCAATAAATAGATCGGCCAGGGTAACTTTCCGCATATGTGCTCGGAGCAAATCTTCAAACCTTTCAGGAATACTAAAACATTCGTAGACCCTCTCTCACATCACCGTCTTTTTTTTTTTTTTTACTTTGCACTCTGCCGTTTTACAGAGGCCCTAAATAACTTACCTTCGGAGTAATTTCGGAGTAATGCCGGGTTCGTCATAACCGTGAGGTCGAAAGTGGCTCGTGGGGCTCGTCGATAGTGTCGGACGGTGTGTCGCGCACCTATTACGCTATTCTTAGTTTAGTTGCTGCGCTCGGAGTATGACACTCGGAGCGTCGGTTTTCGTCAAAACGCTCGTTTTGACGAAAACCCGGCGGTTCGTGCAACACCTCCTAGAAGAGAAGGCCAGAGCGCTCCGAGTGGTTAGTCGTCAGCGATGGCGGAGGAAGGAAGTCCGTAGCGCAACTACGTGAGAAAATTCTGTGGCACCGACCGCATCGACGTGAGAAAAACGCGACGACGCGGGGTGGTCGTGGAGCGTTTATCACCTGGCATTAATATACGCTTTAAAAGCGCAGTATTGTACAATTTATTGATGGCGGCAGGAATGTACAGCGATAACATACAACGCGCTATCAAGGTTGAAAGTACGAATTTGTTTATTCATGATTATCCCCGTAACCACGCGGGACTACGTTCCCACCGGTGCAATCCCGCAGATCCTCACACTTTTTCGAATGAACCGGTTCCGGTTGGCGACGTTTTCGTCCCTCTTACGGGCTCCGATTCTGAGAAGAGGTAAATTTACGTTGTGTGTGAGCTGCTGACTGTCTAAAAAGGAACCGAGACTTTCAGAAGAGAAGGGAACCGAACGAAATCCAGTCATCGCTGCAGGAGCGCACGCGAGGAAGAGATGGGTCGACGTGACGTTGAGCTGGGACTTAAGCCCACACTCCCCCCCACCCTGCTGCCAAAACTCTCGCGCGCTGCTCGTGTGTGTGTGTGTGTGTGTGTGTGGTTCTTTTGATCCTTCCTGTGGTTTCTTGATCGTCACCTCAGTCTCGGGTAGTTTTTTTGTGTTCGCTTGATACTACGGCATTTACGTGGATTCGCGGAACAAGTCCTGCTACGGTTTGAGTGACATATGTGGCAACCAGCCAACGGTAACACTGGTCGATTATCGATAGACCTAAAGTTCGTGTTCAAATGGCGCTCGCCACGGATATTGTGGGACGTATGGATACGATCGACATGTGAGTAACAACTTATTTACGGGCTTTCTTGGTCATGCGGGACGCGAGTAAAGTGCTGCGGCCGGGTTGTTTTTTCGCTTTGGTTTTTCGTGACAGAATGGCATCTTGTTCGTCGTTATCCGTGTGTACGGTTGCGTCGACATTTGTAAATACCAGCAAAACCCTTTTAGTTTCGCGGCCCCTATTTTTCAGCGAATCGGTCACAAAGAACAGAATCGCAGCCACTTAAATTTCGCGAATTTCAGATGCCTGCATTGAAATTCTTAAAGATCGAAATTTTCGCGTGCCCATAAATTATCGACGAATTATGCGAATTTTCCAATTCGCGAAATTCGCGAAAATGAAGGGCTCGCGAGACATTTAAGAGTTTTACAGTATACGTGGTAATATTATAGTTGTCACTGGAAGGTGAATAACAAGTTTTGTGTGATTATACAAAGTGTGTTGTTTGTGCTTATGTGTGTTGATTATACTTACTAATGTTATTTTATTGCCTTGTACTCGCTTTTATACTAGAATCTTAACTGCATTTAAGGTATTAGTGGTTTATTGTATACAAGAAATTTGCTATTTTGGTTCTAAGGCAGCTCGAGCCCATACGGAGAGGTAAATAAGTTAAGCTTGTTACCCCTGCCACACGGAAGAAAGTTAATATATTTTCATTAAATGATATGGGACTTAATCAGATCGAGGGCCTCAGTGATTATATGAACGTCGCAAGCTGATTTGTCGACCCCATATTGTCATTCGATCGAAAATTAGCATTACTTTTGCCCGTGTGCCGGATGTATCCTGCAAGAATTCAGTGGACTGCACTTTTGCGATAACGTCGCTTACATGATCGTAAGTGACACTTGTCTAGCCGTATCCGCGTTGACTAGCATGTCTACCTGATTTTTAACTGTGATTTGTTTTGCTGTGTCCAATCACTGCGTGTCTCGCCGGCTACTGCTCAGGGAAGTGATTTCTGTATGAAATATGCATTCCCCTGCAGCAATTATTGCGTGGCTCGATGTTTTCTCTTATACTGCGCCAACCCCCGAAACTCGTTTCATCCTGATTATTTAGCGGTTGATAATATTTAGCCCGTGTAATAAAATGTTTTCTAAGACCCGCCATGCTAGGGGCAGCTTTCATTTTTAGCTAATAAGACACGCGTGTGTGACTAAAAGCGCGTTACGACGGTCGATCCACGCGCGCTGCCTTCGCTTCCCGCCCGCAGCGCGCCCCGCGATGGCCTCTCCTTCGCGACGCCGTCAGGAGAAGGGTAACTGCGCGGCCGTGCCTTCTAGGAGAAGTGTTGGACCTTCGTGTCGGTTTGCTGGTAAGCGCCGGGGAGAGTATGACGCGGGGTGGCGTCAGCGCGTCGGACCAATGGGAGCATCGCACCCGTCACCCTCTCCCCTCCTTGTCCCTCTCTCCTCGGCGCTGACAAGCTGACAGACACCACCGGGTCTTCGTCAAAACGAGCGTTCTAATGCTAACGCATTAAAACCCGCAAGCATTTGTACTAACAGCGTTCGTGGATGGATCATAGAGATCGAGCGCCTATTTATTTTTATTTTTTCAGTTACCATTATATGCAGGGTCACTGTGTCATGCGACAAGGTAAAGTTACAAAAAAGTAACGTAGTCTCGTAGCTTGGTGACATGCAGCGTGACGTCACGCGGTCACGTGGTTTCGGAAGTTCCTTTGTAGAATAACGTCCCGAGTGAAAGAGAAAGCAATTCTTCATTAATATGTTCTAAAACGCCACGCAAACACCGTCGCCCATCGGTGAAATTTCCGAACCCCGTTTGGCACAAGTTCAGACGTTTGACACTCTACTGTTTACGCGAACTTCAAATCGCATTTCTTAAAATTAGAGTGGAGGTTTATCTTTGGCTCCTTAAACAGGGAGCCGTTCCTGAGGACAATCATCAGAGGAGCCCCACCCATTCTTACCCGCCAAAAGTAAGTATACGCTACCGTCTATTTCGCCAGGGCAGGAAGGACGATGGCGTACTTCTCGTACGCTATATAGCTAGGGTTCCATGTTTCCGGTAAATACCGATAAACACCGAAAATGAACGCCCGTCCCGGTTTTACCAAAATCGGGGAAAACAGAAACACTTCAAACTGGAGCTTTCCTCGAATAAGTAAAAAACCGACCCTTCACAGGAAGAAAAAAAAATATTTTCAATTTTATTGCGTGTTAAAGGAACCATAGAATTCAATTTTGTTTGGAATAAGTAAGTCTAGATTGAGATTTCTAGTAATCGCATATCGTTTAGTGGGCCGAAGGAAAACTACTACACGATGGTAGAAAGCCAAACGCCCGGTGTTCGGTACGAAAGTTTGAAAATATAGCGGACTATATTTCTTACATCCTTTCCTCCGAAAGCTATCCGCATTTTCACAGTGATGCATCCGCGGTGCTCGAAAACTTCAGGCGAACCCAACTCACGGATTGGACACGGGCACCGCGTCATTCGTACGAATGCGCTCGTCCACAATCAATCAGTCGACGAATGTTTGAATTCGCGTTTTGGTCAAGGAGTGCAGGGCCGTGACGGCACTTATCACTTTTGAATAATATTTCCATGTGTGCTTAAAAGCACCCTGGAAGCTTCGGAGTCACCCCATCCGGAGCTCGAATCACGTCACGACCACGTAATTTCTCATTTCGTTTTTTAGTTTAGAAGGAAAACTAAACAAAATAAAATCGGAACAATAAAAAAAAATCATGGACCTTGTAACAAAGTTTTTATTGAACCGCCCGCCAGGCTGTTTCTTTTTTTACTCCATTCGGAACCACATCTCGTGCATCGTTTCCTTTGTAGCGGTATGCGCATGTTCATTTTCCTTTTTTGCTTCAACAAAAACCGCGATAAATACCGATTTTCGGCCCGGTCCAGAAACTTCGCACCGAAAAACACCGAATCGACGGGGAACAAATTTAAACGCCGAAAATACACTTTCGAATTTGCTGAACAATAAACCCCGAAAACACGGAACCATATAACTATATCGTCTCAACGAGAGCGCACGACACGCCCACACCAGGTGCGGGCTCCGCGCATGCGCAATGCCGACAGCAACACCACCGCAGCCGCGTAACGTCACATTTAAGTTCGTGAATACGCTGTGCTCCCCTGGGCAAGTAGGGAGTCGGGTATTTCTAGAAAGCTGCAGAATGCAACAGGTTGCGGTAATACATGCAGTTCCCTCAAAAAATTTGTTTTGTTTTGTTAGGCGCGTTAATTAGTTTTATTTAGCAGCAGTGCATCACCTTAGGAGCGGCGCCGAGCCAGGCCGGAAAGTCCCGGATCATTAATCACCGTAAGTAATTATGCAAAGCAGGGAGTCGAGCTTTCGCGTTACGACCTGCATTTTTTCGCATAACGACCCGAGAAGGTTTCTTTTAGCCGCGTCAGCCGGTGCTTCGTTGGACCGGCAAAATTGTGCAGATCAATCTCGAGCGTGAATAATCTCCCGTTTAGAGCCGAATCTGTTAAAGGGGGAATAATCTGGTCATAATCCGTCGCTTGGAGCCACCGTTGCTATGAGAAACAAACTATAGACGCTTTACACACGAGCCTGATGACAGCCGCCATTGCTGACCTTTTCTCGTCTTACGAAGATGCCGAGCCAGTAAAGCGGGCGCTCACGAGCCTCCAGAAAGGCCTATGCCGGGAGAGATTGTCACACTAGAGTTTAAAATGGCAATAACCTATCCTTCTGGGGTATATGATGAAATAAAGTGAACGAAATAAGAGGAAACAAAGACTATGGCGGCGGCCGTGCACAGTTGCTCCTATGCGTCTCTATAGCCGGTGCCAATTCACTCTCAGGAATAGGGGGTGTCGTACTTACACCCTTTGTCCCACATATAACGCCCCAACAACCACAATTCGACGTTCAGTCCACTGACGTCGAACCGACGATAGCGACGTTCACGAGCGACCTGATATAGTGGAGCGATACAATTTATTAATATGGCTACTGTACGCATTAAAAGACTACGGTAAAACGCTCAAGGTTTTGTTGGCCCTGCTGCAAAACCTCAGTGTTTTCTTTCGTAGTTTTTGATGCGTACATTTGCTATTTATTAAGTTATACCACGCAGCTATCAAGCCGCTCGTAAAAGTTGGTATCGTCAGTTCGACGTCAGTGGACTGAACGTCGAAACGTATAAAGCCTTGGGGTGATATACGCGAGAAAAGGGGTGTAAGTACTACACCCCTATTTCTGAGAGTGAAACTTACGAAACGCAGGCCGTGGTTCATCACGTTCAAGCTGCTTGCTTCGCCATTCATTCCTTGACCTCCTTGTCGGCTAAAGGCCCGGTCCCACAGGCGTGTTTGCTTGCGCTACGTTATTAATCACCTGGGCGTCCGTGCTTCGAATGTAGCGCGTGCGCAGTTGCTGCTTAAACTGGTTCCCGCGCTTCGTACGAAGTACTAGGTGTCCCGCGGTGACTCTCATCGTAAGCAGTCGTAAACTCCCGTAACGTAACGGAATGTACTGCAAGGAAACGGGGATTTGTGAAATGGACCTCTATGCTCCGTTTCTATAAATGCGGAGAAATATATGCTCCGAGCTCGCAACGCTTCGCGTTTATTAAGCCGCCACTGACTATATAGTTATAATCCCCTCTGCCGAATCTGTCGCTCGCAATCACACTCGCAATGACAGCTATACTCTTCCAAAGCAACTTTCGCACAAGAAATGGCTTATCTATCCATTTTGAACGTTAATCGAATGTCTTTACTTCGTTTTTGATCGATCTTCGTGGAATATATGTTTAGGCTCTACGCAAAATTCTGTGAACCGCGGATCCGTCTCCGTTGAGTTCTGAGGGATCAAATAAGGCCCCCACAAAAAGAAGTGTCCGCGAAATTTAGAGGGGAAAAATGTACACCCCATACGTGACGTTACACTTTTACTTTACGTTATAACTTCTTGTTCTTTTAATCACCCCAGCCCCCCCCCCCCCCCCAAAAAAAAAAAAAGAAAAAAATAAGTGAGGTTTTTGTGAAAGCGGTACGCCGGTGTTTTCTTTATAGTCCCCCATTTGCCTTAAAATTTGCCTAACACACCAACAAAAATCGCTGAAATAATAACACAAATATTGAGGCCAAAATAACTTTTTTTCGCGAAGTTATTGAATTTACAATTTTGGTCCTCAACGTATTTTTCTAAGTGAAAGTCTCTACAGGCAACAATGAAAAAGTGACGTCTGCTAAAGGCTGGGGTTCAAACTCTTTGGTCTGTGGACTTTGTTCCCGAATGAATACAAGCGGTTTCATGGTGTCAAATGAATACTTTGGAAACTCGCTCCAGCACCTGCGCAGCAGCACGAAACAAATTTTCTCCATAGTCCATTTTCAGACTGCCCGCTCGACACGCAAGCCCCGCCTTCTCCTGACGTCACGGCACTGAAAAGCGCGGGTATATTTGAATCTTGGTTGCGGCATCATTTTCCCTTGCCGATTTCACAATAACTATTATGAATTTCGCGATACTAAACAGCACACCGGAAAGGTTGAAGGTCGGTGATTCTGAAACTATAGTTAGTTTGGATTGCTAAAAAATTACGGGTAAGCCTTTAAAATGTTTTAACGACATGCATATGATTGTTTAAACTTTTCTGGTGCGTTCTGGTATGGTAGAAGCACCAAGTAATGTTTAGAGTGACGCATGGTTATTATAATGTATGCTAGAGGTTTAACTGGCGCTAGTGTGCGGTCGCAAGTTGAAGCAGACAGCAACCAGGGGAAAATTGACTCCGATGATTAGAGCAAATGTCCTAATTGGTATTTACTGGCCTCTAGGTAGCTTGGATCATTTCTCAGTCAGGTAGACGAAATAATTGGTCAATTACGGCATTTTTCCTTCAAATTTGTTGCAATTAAAACGTTGCTAAAACGGCTCCGTACGTGTATTTTTCTGCACTGTCGGACAGCACGAATAGAATGTCGCCGCTTTGCAGCATGGGTGATATTCGTGCCGAACAAACGAAGGACTTCTGAAAACCCAAAAGAGACGCAGAAACTACGCAGGAACACTGGTTCAGTAACTAAATGTATTGACGGCCACGTAATATAGTCCGATTTTTTGATAAGAAAGTACTGATTTATTCTTTCTGCTTGGTGCGAAGATGCTTGCTCTACGTTCGAAACATCACCCGCACGCTCGAAAGTTTTGAGAACAGGTGCCTGATAAAAACTGCAAGGCATAGACAATAATAAGAAGAGACACCCCTCACAGCCCACATAATTGATTCTTTACGTTTTGAATGTTTTTAACCACTTCCAAAGATGCAAGACAGGGTAATTTTTATATAGTGACAGGACTGGCATATTAGCAATATACTGTATAAGCGTCACCGGAATGCTGGCGAGCCTGGAACACACACTATATTCCTTTCGATTGTTATTTTGCTAAAAATCGTCGCTCGTTTTTACACACCTGCTGTGGAACAGAGGTTTGGGCCTGAAATATAGCGAAGTTAAACGTCACCGATGAAGAAAAATGCGTTAACTAGAGCAATTACACTTTTACAATGTTAATAAAGCTATACATACTATTCGGTAAGACCCAAATAACAAAAGTGTTCCGTGGTATCTTCCGGCGAAGAGAGAAAATGCACGCGCGTTTTCCCATAGGAATGCACGGGAGCACCGCAAAAGTAGACTGGCTGCTGTCTGCTTCAATCTGCCTCCCGGAAGTCGCACAATATAGACACTGGCGCCAGTTGAAACTCAAGCGTACATTATAATAGCTCTATATAGAGTTACGTGGTCTTTTTAAAATAAATTATGTGTATATATGGATAAAATCTTCTTAAGCAGTTTCGCAACTATATGTCAGAATAATGAAGCGAAACATTCAAACTAAGCAAAACACAAAAACAAACTAAGAGTAAGAGCATTAGGCAAGACGAGAAAGCCGTCACATCCTAGTCACGTATACTGAAAAAGTAGAGAGAGAAAAAAGTGCTAGAACCATGCATCAGCATAATGGCCCACTAGGGATTCGTTCATCTATTTCTCTCCCTCGTTTCATAAATTAAATTCGACTCAGTCCCGCGTGCCAACTATGAAGAATTGTAGACCGTCCCCGTCGCTGACGGTTTGAGAAAACATTATCGATCGGTTTGTTACCTCGAAACCGTAATGCGTTTGACGGCACAAGAGTTAGAGCAATTATTAAAGTAGGGGAATTGGAGCCAGCTGCGAGCCACTTGTAAAGCGCGAGTTTTTTCTTTTTTTTTTTCTTTAAGAGTTTTTTTTTATATATATACATTATGTTTTATGTATGTTTATGTATGTATATTTTATGTATGCACAACCAACTAATGGCGGCCGTACGTAATCTATGCATCATTTCGAGAGTTCGAAAGGGGCTCTATTATCACTGATAAGAAACAACCGCACAATGAACGCGACGCGATCCTCCGATTTTCTCTGCGAGTGGTTGGTTGAACCGGTGATGGGTGTTAGCTTCGCTTCACCATCGACTGATTTCCTCTACAAGTCGCCGTGGTTCTCACCACATGCTCGCTCTCATACAACGCTGTATCCATGGGATGGGGGAAAAACACGAGGAGGGGGGGGGAGGTAGCGGTACTTCCGACTCTATAATAACGTACCCGCTTGACGTGGTTTCTGAAATTTTGTTTGTTCGTGTTTTGGTTTAATAAATTAGGTCGGAACAGCCAGCCGACAGTGAAGAAGGGACCCCTTGCCCCAGATCTCGGTTGGACGTCGAAAAAATTCCCCGCTGGTCTTTAACAGACGATTCCAGAAAATGGCTCAGGGCATAGCCTCCTCTATACTCACTAAGCCTGGCAGTTCGACGACGGAGGCATAAAGTGCCAGGTCGCAGATTTGGAGCGCGAGGATCTGGTGGCACAGAGCATTCCTCGGGGAACCTGGTCATCAGCGCATAGCTCTTGCAGCTGGCGAGGACCCGAAACATAGTTTTCAAACCCGACGAGAAAAAAAGCGGTAGCGCGAGGAACGCGAGGAACGCGAGTAGCACGAGTGGACACTTCATCGCTCGGGAGAAGTGTGTTTCGGCGTCTCGCCGCAGCGGGGCGCCCGTCACCTGACTTTCCAAAAGCCCCTCTATCCTGGGAACAGAGCCGTATATTAGGAGAGTTTGGACAATAGGCGGAGCAAAGGCCGCCGCCAGCGCCGAATATTCCCCCCACGCTTAGAGCGTAAACTAAATTTGTGACACTGCGTCGACCAATCAGGAGACCTCTACTCCATCTCACAAATGTCTGCAGTGAAGACAAAGGCACAGGCGCGTGAGCCTAGCTCAGCGAAACGCTTTTGTTTGTACGATACCTCGTGCATAGGAGGCACTTTCCAAAGCCACGCGCTCGTGCCCACGCCTTTGTCTGCACTGCTAGAACAGCGTCCTGAGACTGGCTGAAAGAAAGCAGTGCAAAGGGTGGTGCGCGAGCGTCTTGAGACGCGGAGTCCCGCTCGGCACGGCTCAAATTATGCTTCGCTCACTTCATCTGCGAGCGAAGCCAATGCTAGAAGCGCGAGACCAGCGCTTTTGCATTTCAGCTCGCGCGCTCGAGCAAAGCCTGAACGCACGGAGCTTCCGTGCTCCCGCTTCCAGTTTTGCCTTCGCTCGCACATAAGGTGAAACGAATATGGTCGTACACAAATCTAGAGTCACACGACCACCGCTAGGGGCTGTTTCGCGGCCTGTGGTTGGCCCCGAGATGCTCGCCTATTCAAACCAATGTATGGCCAAACTCTCTCAATAAACGGCTCGCCTGGGAAAGGTGGCGCCATTCATTGTTGTGGAAATGCTCGAGACACGTGGCGCGCATCACTTCAGTAAAGAACATGGCGTCTGAAATCTTGCCCAGGCGCTGCGCTGTGCCACCATGATCTTCCCAAGCGCTGCACGTTGCACGTGCCTCGTGCATCGGCGCACCATGCGCTACTTTTGAAACATGAAGGGGTTTATACTTCGTTTCAGCTTGGGTCCAGACGCAGCCGATGCTACAAGCACGAGCGTGTGGCCCTGAACAGTGCCTGTACTGCACGAGCGCGCGCGCTTGGCAGAGACGCTGGAAGCTCGGAGCTCGCACTTGTAGCATCGGCTGCGTCTGGACGCAAGCTGAAGTATTTGCTGAAACGAAGTATAGACTCTCCTCTCATCCGTTGCCTGCCACTCCACTTTTAGATGCGGAGCATCTCTTGCTCGGGTCTATGTCCCGCGGCCTTGTAGTCCGCACTCACGTGACTACGCACGCGCAACTCTCCTCCTTCCCTCTCTCCAACAGCTGCGCGTTACTCTCTCCGCTCTCTCTCTCTACCAGCTGCGTGCACTGCGCGTGCGTTCGCTTCTACTCACACCGCGCGCGCACGCGCAACTCTCCTCCTCTAGTCTCCTCTCCTTCAAGTGTGAAAAAAAATAAACGGCGAGCGGCGAGCGTTCCAAGTTTCTCTGCCGCGAGCCGCGACGAAGGCTCGCGTAGGGGTTCCGCTAGGGCAGTCGGTGGCGCCATCTCTCGACGTCAGCACGCAACTGACTCTTTCCTCGGAACCAACACGATGCTCCGCATCACCCCATGGTTCCCCTCGGGAAGATGGTGTAATTTTTTTCAATTTCGGAGGTCGCGTGTCGTGGCCATCTGCCAGGCTTTGTCAGTACAGAGGAGGCTATGCTCAGGGCCGCCGCCATTTTTCGAGTTCCTCCGCGTGGCGCGTGCATTGCTCTCTTTCCGAAGCGTCGAACATGCGTGTGAGCTGGGCGATGGAGGTCGCACGCGGCGCTGTGATTTTGTAAACATTAGAACAGTGTGTAGTTGTATATTCTATTGCAGGTTAAGAAAATCAGAACAAGCTCCTCCCACTAAGCCCTCCACTCTTTCCACTTTAGCGTAGCGACCACTGGGGAGTATAGTTGAGAAAAACTCGCCTCCCCTTCAGCGTTTTCTCTGCGAAAGTGGAAAGGGTGGAGGGTATTAGGGGAGGAGCTTGTCGGGCTCTTCTTAGCATACAACAGCGTCAGATTACAGCCGCCATCGCTGACCTTCTCTCGTTTTACCCAGACGCCGAGCCACTGAAACGGGCGTTGACAAGCCTCCACAAAGGCCAGCGCTCTGGAGAAGGACACAGCAGAATCTAAAATGGCAATACCCTGCACTGCGGTTGTCATGATGAAGTGAATTAAGCGGGATAGAAGGAAACAACACCTGAAGGTCGGTAATGGCAGCGACCATGCACAGCTGCTAACAAACGTGTACAAACCTTCCAACAAAAAAAAGGGGGAGGGGGGTTTGTGGCCAGTTCTATTTTCAGTGTTTGTGCGTATGGCTCGTGATTTGCTCGCTTTGCAAAGCGATGGACATTCGTGTGCTGGGCTGAGGAGAGCACACGCTGGGCTTGAGGACTTGTAAATATTGAAAACTTTCTGTGGCAGCGATGAGCACCGATCAAAGCCCTGCACGCGCACTCTGCACTACTTCTAAAATGCAACATTAAGTTGACCCCGGACAAAGTAAGAATATATTATGGCTAATACAAACTTTCTAAATGATGAATGGTATACTATAGTAAGTGTTCCGATATCCGTATTTTTGACGCATCGAGACGCAAGGAGGGGCATGAGTCAAAGGGCAACGCAGAGAGCGCACGGAAAACGCGCGATGACGAGGCAGCCAAGCACACGCCGTCATCGGTTCAGGCATAGCCTCCTCTATACTGCCAGAGCCTGGCAGTTCGACGACGGAGCCATAGAGTGCCAAGTCAGAGATTTGGAGCGCGAGGATCTGGTAGCACAGGGCATCAAAGAGCCATGTCTCGCGGAACCTGGACGTCAGCGCACAGCTTTTGCAGCGGCGAGGACCCGAAACGCACTTGTTCGCTCGGGAGAAGTGTGTTTCGGCGTCTCGCCGCAGCGGGGCGCCAGTCACGTGGCTCTCCTCTCATCCGTTGTCCGTCGCTCCACCTTTTCCATTTCGGCGACCGCTTCTCGTGGCGATCTGCCGGGCTTTGTCAGTAAGTATATAGGGGGCTACGGTTGAGGTCGGGAGAAAACAGAAGCACGTGAGCGCATTTGGAAGGTAAACGAACGCAAGAGGTGCGCAACGAGCAGACGAACTTCCACACTATTTACGTTTGCAAGTACGGCCTCTGGGCGCTGCCATCTTGCTGCTGGTGTGGGTAGATCGTCTGATAGTCAAGTATTGCTGAGGCGTACCCACGGTTTCCAGACTGGTGCCCAAACAAAGCGTTTTTCATCCACGGTGATCCAGAATATACGGCCTCGAAGCGCGGCTGCTTGCAAACGTCTATAGACGCTTGGCAGCAGCTGATACTACGTGGGCCCCACCATAACCGACCTTCAGTTTGTTTTTCCCATCTTATTTCGTTTACTTGAATTCATCAATACCCAGCGGGACAGGTTATTGGCATTTTAGATTCTACTGTGCCCTTGTCCCCAGCATTGGCCTTTGTGGAGGTGGCTCGTCAGCGCCCGTTTCGTCGGGTATCTTATCCGGAGTCTGATGATTAAATTTCAGTTTAGAGTGTGTAGTCTTCGTTCATGTCGCATCATAAGGGCTGCAGAACATTTCCCTTCATTTACTTTTCACCTCGTGTTCCGCTTCGTGGAATCCACTGTGCAAACTCGAACAAGAATGAAACCGGGGACGGGGCATAGGAAAAGGTCGATGATGATCGAGCGAACCCATCGAGGACCTGACCTTGCTTCAATGAGCGACACCCACCGAAAATGCTTTCCAGCAAATGGAGCCCATTTTAATGGCTCCATGCATTTTGGACGGCGACAACCGACCGTTGTGCGAGTCGATTTAGAAGGTACCCTCAGTGCTCGCATGTCAGTGTCGTTACCGTATAGATCGATACGCGATGTGAGTTTCACGGTACGCGTGTTTCGAAAACGGACCGAACAAAAGAAGGATAGCATAAATGACAATGATGAAGTTTTCGACCGAAGCGCAACTAATTACAAATCCAATGCAAGTATACGCCTACAGACAAGACTCATCATCGTCGAAGACATGTATACTGTCGAGACCGGTCATAGCGAAGTCAACGGGAATCGTGATCGCTTCGCTGTAGCCGCTTATTTCGTTATAACCGACTTCGGTTATAATTGGTCTCGACAGTACTTCAGAGCAGGGGTCTCAAACACAATGCCTGCGACTCGTGTGGGACGTGGTCCCCAAGCATCAAGCGGCTGCGAAACCCCGCTCAATGTTGCCGGTTCATGTGTGCCCGAAGCGGAGCACTGCTCTTATGACGTGCTCACATTTTTTTCTCTATACCGGTGTCTTTTGGGCTCAGTACTGTTTCGAATTAATCTTTGCGTCTCGGTCCTTCTCCATGTTACTCGCTTGTACGTCAATCCCAATACTAGGTTACAAGCGACGGAACCATTCATATTCGACAGTACCGCTTCTACACAACTGCCTTGTGGCTATGCGGCGAGGTCATTCAATAACACCGCCTCCAAAACTTTTTTTTAAATTTAGCTATTTGTTTTTAGTGCTTCCGTCTGCATTTAAATAACCGACTGTAGTGTGCGAAGATTTGATTTTCATCGCCTTCCCCAAAAGATGACCTACATCAGTGATTAGAGAGGTCGCTGATGTTGGATTGAAATCTCAGGAAATGATTCCTAATGTTCTTACCCCCCCCCCCCTCCCAGCCAAAAAAAAAAAATTAAAAGATTAATGCAGGGTTTGATTTAGTTTCTTAATGTGAAACAACACACCTCTTAAATACTGCATCCTCCCTCCGCCAGGTGGCGTCGGCTCGTCGTCGATTTTCCACACACGTGAATAATATAACTTCAGTCGATTGACAGACTTTCCGTTCACAGAAGTCCGAAACTTTCGGAACCGGATTGAATTAAAGCCTCGTCAGGTTCGCGACATCACCGTAAGGTTCGCGACATGCCCGTCAGCATAGCCTCTTCTATGCTCACAAAGCCCGCCAGTTCGACGACAGAGCCATAGAGTGGCCGGTCGCAGATTTGGAGCGCGAGGATCTGGTAGCACAGAGCATCAAAGAGCCATTTCTCGAGGGATGTGGACGTCAGCGCACAGTTTATGCAGCGGCGAGGACCCGAAACACACAAATTCGCTCGGAAGAAGTGTGTTTCGGCGTCTCGCCGCAGCGGGGCGCCAGTCACGTGGCTCTCCTTTCATCCGTTGTCTGCCGCTCCACCTTTTCCATTTCGGCGGCCGCTTCTCGTGGCGATTTGCCAGGCTTTGTCAGTATATAGGAGGCTACGCCGTCAGTGACCCAGCCCGTGCATCGTGTGCGGGCTGGTGACTGCACGCGCACGGTGACTGTACGCGCACGTGCACGTAACAGCGTTTTGTCGCCGTATCTCCGACAGAAAGGGCGACACGCACCGTTAGTTTATCGGCGACAGCACTCCGCTCGTTCTTCGCAACAGCTGTCGCTGTTCCCTCCCACGTGTTAGCCGCGGGCTATATATATATGCTCCGCCTTCAACTTCCGATGGACCGCAGCGGAAGCCACAAGTCGTTCCGGCCAATCCAGTGCCGCAAAAAATGTCACGTGACTACACGTCCTGCGCGTTGCTACAACGCTTCCCAAAGTCACGCTAAAATTCACACTACACTGAAATCAGTCTTGTACGCGTTACTCGAAAAGAAAGTAGTGGATTATAATTACAATTACCATTGCCACAAAGTATTCAATCAGATCACTCGTGTACTTCAGACAAAAAGTCATTGACCGTTACTTAAAACAAAAATAAACAGCTACCCCTCTGACAACTTCAGATTTTCAAAACAAGAGAACTTTCTGCCGGTTCAAAAACGTTTTTTTTTTCATACTTTCCATTATAGAATTAAAAACACCGAATTATAAAAACTACGTATCTAATTCCACCAATTGCGGTAGACCGTCCCCCTGTCGAAGACTCTTTAAAAAACTTGTACAAAGGGCACCATTAGAAAGCGGAGGGGAAAAAATAGAACAGTTACAAGCAATTTCAGTACTTCCAAAGGTATATTCATATTATTATTGGAATCACTTCCTAATAACGTTAATCGAATGATTACGGAATTAATCCGGAAAGTAATTCATTACGACTAATTTGACTACTTGTAACGAGTAGCGTACAAGTCTGCCTGAGCCCGACACGCTGACGATGCGGGATTGGCTGAAATAGCTCGTAACGTTCGCTGCAGTTCCTCGCGAGGGGAAGACGGAGTGTGGCTGCAGCGCTGTCGGGGAAAAGGCAGACGCAGGTTTTGATCCCATTATAGATCACTCTTTCTTTTTTCTTTCTCTCTCCCTTTTTCAGCCGTTGTTTGCGTCCAGGTCTGTGCGTGTACATACCTTGTAGATGTAATGCGTTCGTTTAAGCCAACGGATCTGTTGTGATCCAGGGTCGCGGTTCCTCAATAAAACGTTTTGTGTGTGTGTCGGGTATTGGAATCGAGTTTTTTGGAAGGGCACGTGCGTTCAAGGAAATGATATGTTTACATGTATACCTCGTCTCACCTTATACATGGAGTATTGTTAGCCGCGCGTGCTAAAGGCGCGAGCTATTTGCTTTGGATGAAGCCTCGGCGGCTGCACGAGCGCTCGTGCAGCGAGTGCTCTAGCATAGCCTCCTATATACTGACAAGCCTGGCAGATCGCCACGAGAAGCGGCTAGGCGAGCCTTCAGTGTTCGCTTTGCTCAGGGTGATGCCACCTTTGTAATCCACTCACCGACAAACCAGCAGCCATTTTGGTTCACGGCGATAATCTGTGGGGCTTATAACCCTCCCGTAAACAAGCACCTCATTTCACAAGTTCGGAGCAGCGTTGTGGAACCCACGGAGGAGGACTAGCATTTTCGCCCCTCGGATGGGAGGACCGATGGACACAAAGGCTACTTTCCGGCGCAACAGGGAGACAGATGAGGAACAAAATGGCGGCGGGAGAGGGTGTGGGCAAGGGAAACAGGCAGTTGGCATCACTCTATGCGAAGCGCGACAGATGGCACTCGAGAAGCGGCCGTCGAAATAGAAAAGGTGGAGCGGCAGACAACGGGTGAGAGGAGAGCCACGTGACGGGCGCCCCGCCGCGGCGAGACGCCGAAACATACTTCTCCCGTGCGATGGAATGTCCGCTCGTGCTCCTCGCGTACCTCGCGCTACTGCTCCTTTTCTCGTCGGGTTTGAAAACCATGTCTCGGGCCCTCGCCGCTGCTAAAGCTGTGCTCTGACGTCCAGGTTCCCCGAGAAATGGTCTGTGCTATACCAGACCCTCGCGCTCAAAATCTGCGATCGGGCACTCTATGGCTCCGTCATCGAACTGCCAGGCTTTGTGAGTATACAGGAGGCTATGGCTCCAGTAGTCGCTCGCGCTTGCGCGGCCTTCGCAGTTTGTTCGTATGATGGTGAAACGAAGTATAGTTTGTGCGTGTAAACACGCGTGAGTAGTTCTGAGTGTAAGGGTGCGTGGGTGTTTATTTATTCATCCATCGATGAATACTACCTGGCTTGAACAGGGCCGGGGTATAGGAAAAACACTTTATAACATAGCTAGAAAAAAAAAACCTTGTAGATTTTGATATGACATCAAGCGGTTGTACACATGCTCAGGCATATCATAAACGGCCATGGGAAAGAGGATATGTTTATAGGTTAGGAACTAAATGAAAACTTGATCTAATCCGAAAAGAAAACAGAAATTCCATCGATGGAGAATTAAAAAAAGAAAAAAAAAGTTCTCTTCAGCAATGGATGTAGGGGGAAAAAATATTTGGAGCAGAAAAACTTCGTACTCCGGCCGTTAATGAACGTCAAAGCCAAATCTGCGGATTTTTGCGTGCAAAAACGAACGAAGGGCATCTGGCACTCCCCCGGCGGACGGAGGACTGAGCAATAATACGGACCAGCTGGGGATCTTTTGAGATGGATCCGAAATCTCGGTCACACACGGCGTCTCCTCCATATCGAGCTTCCGTCAAATTGGGGGAACCTCGGCCGGGATTCGATCCCGCCACCTGGGGGGATCCGTATAGGTCGGCGCTTTTCCTCCGAGCCACCAAGGCGGCAAATGTAGTCTAGTATCAGCAGCCAATTTGACCCGAACCACTAAAAGTTAATACTTCCGTTCACCTTCGTTACTCGCTCTTTCGCTTAGTGTGAGCGGGTTTGACTGTGGCCACAAGGTTAGGGAAGAACTCAAACTAAGTGGATTAGTCGATCATTGTATCGGGTGTCTCAAATAGCGGCTAGGCTCTTTAAATCGACCGCGATATTCGGTTGCTTAACCTATCGCGCTACGATTTTCTGCAGTGTTGCCCACAAGTGGTGCATTAATTTTTTAATAAAATTTGGAAAGAGCGACCTTATTCGGGGATAAATTAAAAAAAGAAAAGAAAAAGGCTTAACCCCTATGGAAACCAAGCGAAGCCACCGGTCTTCAATCAATAGGGCACCCTATTGTTTGAAGACCGGTGACTTCGCTGGGTTTATTTCCTGACGTCTCCGCAAGCTCGCCAAGCGAACACTAAAGTGCGTTTCGAAATCCTCGTTCTATTCTGATAACTCATTCTCCGAAATTGAAACATAAAAAAAAAAACGAAATTACGTTTATGCACGGCCGATTTGCGTATTAGAAAAGTGATCAAAGATTCTGACATTTAGCGTTGGCGCAGAACGACGGATGGCGCTACCGAACCTCGCTGTATATGGTCGAACGACGAACGGCGCTTGTCCGCCACTCGCGAGTGATATGGGCTCCCGCGTGGACGAGCGGCCGACCAGTCCCACTCGTTCACGCGGAAATCGTCCACGTCGGATGGATGGATGGATGGATGAATACGGCTGAGCCCTTTGGATCCGGCGGTAGCTACGCCACCTACCGCTGTCGTTCCGCCACCTACGCTGTCGTGAACGACAGCGCCATCTGTCGTTCTGCGCCGACGGCAAGTGTCGGTAACTTTGATCACCTTTTTGTAATACGCAAATTAACCGCGCATAAATGAAATTTCGTGTTTTTTTTCCTTCTTTTTTATTATTAGGATGCTTTGAGCTCGTAGATTGTGTTCTGACCATAAAACGAGCATCTCAAAACGGCGCGTTTGAGATGCCGTTTTACAGCCCCTTTAAGTTCGAATGCAGCCGATCCGATGGAGGCAATCAAACATTGCAAAAAGTGCACCGTCATGGCGCTCGTCGTCTTTGTGCGTTTCCACGGCTGAGCCAATCACGCGCGGAAAAAAACGGTGCAGGATCAGGCCGTATTTACTGCGAGTGATTGGTTTAGCCGACGATATAGCAGACGCACAAAGACGACGTGCGTCGTGACGATGCAGTTTTGACGCTGCTCGATTGGCTCCGTTGGATCGTATACCGTTCGCTGCGGTACGATTCACTGGATGGATGGATGGATGGATGTTAATAAATATATACACTTTGTAACGAGCGGTAGCTTGCGCCACCTAGCCTAAGCCTAAAAAGACGAACTCCCGACCAACGTTTCTCCCGACTATACTTCGTTTCACCTTCCGATCCAGACGCAGCCGATGCTACGAGATTATATGACGAATCAAACAGCGTCAAAAGGGCATCATCATGGTGTTCGCAATGTTTCTGTCTGTGTTTTTCGATCGCTGAACCAATCATAAACAGAACAAGCCTAGTGATTTGCACTTGTGACGCTGCTTGATTGGTCCCGTTCCCTCGTAGCATCCGCTGCGTCTGGACGGAAGGTGACAACGAAGTATAGAGGGTCGTCGATTTCGACTTCTGATAAGGCCATATGAGCTGTAACTTTCGAAGCTACACACCTCAAGAATTACGTTCCCGCCAAGCACTCGGGAGACGCGATCGCTGCAATAACTACTCAAAAGCTATAGGCGAATGACGACGAAAACTAAAACCAAAAACGCTACCAAGAAGCTACGTGTCTGGATTAGGGTGCGTGACGCGGGAAGCGTCGAGAGAAAGTCAAGGCCAAACTCTGAAATGCAGTTCAAGGCACTGTGAACTTTGAATTGCAACAATCGCAACGGTGATTTCAATGAACACCGCGGGCACATCGAAAAAGATGACACCGGTCACTTTGAAAGGTGACGACAAGGACAACAAGCAGTCGATCAAATGGCCGAGCTGGCCTTGATGAAACGTTTAATTGCCAAACTTCAAATGATAAAAGTTTTTTTTTTGTTTTTTAGTTACAGGGATTGATGGAGGTGTGAAGGGGATTTACGACAGAGGTGATCGAAGGGGGTTCGTTCATTAATTAAGAGCATGAATACAAAAAACCTCCAAAGGCAAAATAAAAAAAAAAATTTTTTTGTCTAAAAACAAATTTCGCTTTCTTTTTCTTAAATCATTAGAAAACTGTTTTGGGCTTTTCTGGCGTTTATTACGGCTAACAAATTGGTGAAATTGAAAGAAAACACAATTGGCTCTCCTATTTTTACTTCATTTCGCCCTAATAAGCGCCACAGTGACAAAATATTTTGTAAGTGATGCAATATTAAGAAAACATTTTTTTGTTAGTTTTCGTTGTTTATTTGGGTGAACCAATCTATCAACAATTCTAGTCACAGCTTCGTCCGCCTTCGGGCACTTCTGTAGTACATTCTAGCGCGATACTTTAAGAAACCGATTTATGCAGTCTCTTCAAACAGCCATCGATCTCTCTGACTTACGCGGCATTTTAATCATTTCAAACCATGTAAGTGTCTACCGAAAGGTTTCCTTTTAAAAATACAGTCTGCGCTGCTACACTCAGTTTGACATTTCACGTATATGCTTACGGCATGCTGAACATTACGGCCAAACTGTTTTTTTTAGGTATATACTTTTTTTCAGGGCAGCCATCGATTCTCCCTCAAGTGCTTTGCAGAAAAGTAGACACACCGGATTTCTTAGAGTGTATAACTTCAGGTACCTCCAGCTCAAATTAGCGAGAAAACTCTTTACTCTAATTTTAGGGGGAAACTCTGAGTCGGTGCGTATTTGTCAGTGGTGGAAAGTAGTTACAGTATATTGTACTTAAAGTACTACTTCAAGTAGGTTTACAAAACGTGTACTTTACTTGAAGTACATTCTTTGAGCATGTACTTATACTTTACTTCAAGTATTTTTTGGGGGCACTTTCCGAGGAAAGTACAACTCTTTTCTTCAAAGTACATTCCCCAAATTTGATACGGCTGTACCAGTCCCCCAAGTATTGTGTGAAAAGAAAACAAAAGTTCGCGAATTTATGGAATTTTGGAATTTCGTTCTCATCGTGTTTCTCAAACCAAGAGCCCCTACTGGCAACACTGAAGTGTGACGACAGAAATGGTAGAAAGGGGGCAGTAAACAACATTCACAACTGATTACAAGACGCTTGACGGTGGGGAAAATAATGCTTGGAAGCTCATTCACCGAGAAGCACGAAGAAAACGCTCGACACGCTCTGTTTTAAGACTACCTGCGCGACCTGAAAGTCTGTTACCATTTGTGACGTCGCACCGATGGAGAACGAGCGGAAATTTGAATGTTGGTTTCGGCATCATCACCTTCGTTTACGGTTTTCTCAAGAGCTATTTTGAATTTCGACACAATACATAGCATACCGTGAAGACTACAGTCCGGGTATCCAGAAAATGCCACTTGTTTTGGTAGCTCCAAAAACGACCGGAGTTAGCCCTTTAAATAGTTTGTCAGCCACCAGCGAGAGCAACACAACTACTCTGGCCACTTGACTTTATCCAATATTTTCCGCCAATTCTGAAAATAATCCAAAGCACCCCCAATTACCTACAAAACATCGCATGCCCGTTAAAAAAAAAAAAAAACTGTATTAGGAAATGAAAGTGGGCATATTAAAATATTGTTTTAAAAAGTACTTGTACTTTACTCCTAAAGCACATTGTATTTATAGTATTTTACTTCAAGTACATTGCGTCCAGTGTACTAACTACTTTATTTGAAGTACATAACTTCTCCTTTACTTTGTAATTTACTTCAAGTACGTTTTAGGTGTACTCTACCCAGCACTGGTATTTATACACCAGTTCAGGATTTCCAGTCAAGTTCAGCGAAAAAGATTCCATGTTACACTTTTGCATTAGGCTTTTTGGGGATACATTTTGTTTTATAAAAAAACCTAGCTCCAAACACATTCTCTGTAAGACAAAAAAAAACAAAAAACTCCAGGCTAAAGTCTGTTTTGCTTTTTCTATTTTATTCGCCAGATTAATAACGCGATAAATTCTGCCCCGGCACGACATGCCGACGCGTTTTGGTCGGGTCGCTCGCTGTGCGCTAGTACACCTTCCCAGCGGGTAATAAGTGGTCGCCAGCTGGAAGCTCGCGCACCTGACTGCTTCAAAAAGGTCCGACAAAACCGAGCAAAAAAGAACATCCAACAATAACGCGGCGGCTGCAGGAAACTCCGAGCTGCTGTTTCGTCTCTCATATATTTATTATTTAATACTGCCAACCCCAGGGGAGAGTGCCAGAAGGAAAGAGCATGGAAACACATACATCATCAGATTGTGCGAGCAAACAAAATTTCTCGACTTCGTTTCGCCTCCGTAAAATTTGCCTCGGGGAGCTTTTCGTAGAAGCTTGTTTTTAATGACGCGTCGTTTGTTCGGCTTTAGTCAATGAAAATGACCAGTCCAAGATGGTAAGATGTTCTAGTAAATCGAAAACGCTGGCAGCCCTGTCTTCTTCCAGGCAGCAGATAGAGGGGCGCGTCACGATCTTTGATCAGACTTTTAATAGGAAAATCGGTCGCCCATAAAAATAATCAATTTTTTTATGCTTGAGCTTGTAGATTGGGTTATTACAATAAATAGACAAGCTCGGAATTCACTTGAGTGCCCCTTTACATACGAGCAGAACCGATGCTACGAGCCGATGAGGTGAGTCAAAAAGCGGCCGAAGCGAAATGTCACGGCATTTGCATTCTTTCTGTGTGTTGTTCGTCCGCCGGCTCGTCGAATCAAACGCAAAAAGTGCGCCGTGGCTTTTCGCTCTATAGTCTGTGTGTATGTGCCTGCGCGTCTTGTAGCCTTTCCCTGCGATCAAACGTATGGTGAAACGAAGCATAGTAAAGGGTACATCCGATAAAAAGTAGGGGGAGAGAGAGATGTGCTTTATATGGAGACACGCTGTTCGAATTGAGTAGTGCAACGTCGTAGTTAACTTTAACACTGTTAAGAAAACCGGCTGTCGTGGCTTTCTCTTCCACCGTGAAGGTTACGAATGATGCGGAGCTATTCGATTGGAAGTAATCGCACGCCCCTATATAAAAGAGATATGAAATATATATTACATGATACTCCGAAAACTACGAAAACCAGGTCAACATAACACACAGCCTTTACCAATTTGTTACCTGTTCATGTTTCACCAGCCCCCTTTTTATCTTTTTCTTTATTTTTTGTAATACTAGGTTGTACCTGCTAGAGCGCTTCGTCGCTTTGGGTTGTTTTGCGAATAAAATAAAATAAACGATACAAAGAGTATTAATATCTGTAAAGTGAGTTATCCAGTTACACGTCTATATACGACACAAAAACAAAACAAACAAAAGTGGTTGGCTGTCTCCGAGGTCTGCAGGAAAGCGAACTCACAGACTTTTCTTCGAGTACATGTAGTTCCCGGTGAAAGCAGCGTGCAGTCGTCTATTATCATGGTTCAGCATTACTTGGCCAACGGCCAACGCCACGGGGCTGGCTCCGACGCTCTGATTGGCCGTCTGCCACGTAATCCAGACACGGAATGTAGTTAACGCGGAGACCTCAAATACTTTAATTTGTTTTGGAGTCCGCAGCACGTCCAATCAGCTTACCTGGACGAACTACGAGGTAAGCAATTGCCTCGTACTTTATCCAATTTACCTCGCGCCTAATTTAACCGATTAATTGATTAAGAAATTAGTCGGCTATTACTGCCTGATACGAATAATCGGTTGTCTAATCGATTAATTTCATAACGCTAAAGGACGATTCACACGCAGGCATTGCGTCCGGCCGCGTGCGAGGGTTGCTATGGCAACCGCTGCTTCGGCTCCAACAAAACCGGTTTCTACCCCGTTTTGTTGGAGTCGACGCAGCTGTTGCCATAGCAACCCTCGCACTCGGCCAGACTCAATGTCAAGTGTGTGAATCGCCCTTGAGAGGAACATAAGACAATGCGCACATCTCCACGAAGTAAAACGCAGAAGGGGTCGAAGATGGTTGGAAGAACGCCAAAAGGAGTCATCTGGATGCTTGAGTCGCTGCCGAAGTTTCACTTAGACATTTAACGTCTTCAGACCCCAAACAAAGCCTGAATAAAATACCGCGATGCGTACCACCCGAAGGTCTTATTTACGACCCGAAGAAGTTAAGATTTTTGTTTTGTTTTGTTTTAAAGGCGGTTTACTTGCAGTGATATAATCATATTCGTTGTATAAATGCTATTTTGCCTTTCTCTTTCTCGTGTGTTTATTGTTCTCCGATTTTCTTTGCAAGAACGAAAGAATCAAATTGTGATATATGTTCGATTTATTTTTCTGTCCTGTGCTTTCTGGCCACGAAAGAGCCGTTCTCATATCCGGCTGTCATGCGGAGCTGGTAATTTGTCTTGTCTGCTACGTATGACAATCGGCAATCGGAGGTTCTAAGCCGCAATGTTATCAATAACACAACTATTTGATTTTTTTTTGTGTAACATGACATATAGTAAGATTACTTGGCAGGAAATAGATTTATTTGTAATCTCGTAACAGTTTACATCGCTTCCTTCGTGAGGTTGAAAGGATCGTGTAGTAACCTTCCAAGAACAATATATGCCTCATTCGACTCTCTCAACAAATTCTTTCATCGTACAGTAGCAAGACGGAACGGCGAATAACAAAATTAACCAAATTATTTATGATTGTAGGGGTGCAATTAATCGTGCGATCTAGTAAACTCCTCAAAGTTACGTTCACGCTTGAAAAATAAAGTCGAATAGTCACTTTGAGCATAAACACTGTATTTTCACATTAAAAGTTACCGGGCCGTTAATTCTATACGTTATTAGAGAGTTTTAGCAGGTCGTTTCCACACGAACGGTTCGTCCTCGAACACATCGGCGACGCCACTGCGCATGCGCGCGAGTCATTCGGGGCGTCGGGAGGCTCGTTCGCTTCTCCCATTCCGGCCGCTGGAGTCGTCCCCGCAACGCAGCCAGCGCCGTTCACGACTCGGGTTAAAAACAAAAAGGATGGCAGTCGGTTTGGCGACTGACTTCGCCGACCCAGCCGAGCGTTAGGCTTAGGGCAGCGGGAGGTGATTTTCCATCCTGTTAGTCTGCTTCATTTGACAGGTTGAAACAAATCATTTCGAGGACTGCTCAAAATGGTAAGCGACCGTGAATGCTGTAAATTGCGCATGTTTGCGATCGGCGGCCAGACTAGCTGCCATGGCGACCGCGAGCAGACGAAATGTTGGTTCGACGGCACACAACGTGAACGATCGTTCAAGTTCATGACGGAGACACAACACATACCTTTGCGGTCGTTCAGATACTTAATTCTTCAAATTCCGACCGGCAAATGTTACGTCGGCCGTCTTGTTTACATCAGTCGTACGCCGGAAACACGAGCCGCCACGGATTTACATCAATGCAGAATGTTTCACATGTTTACTAGAAGATGGCGCCACCGGTCAAGCACAATCATCATCATTGTTTACACGGTTGCGCCAGATTCTTCGCTAAAATATGTCGAATTTCACGTACGGTTTCACGGAACGGACCAGCTGCACCGTTCGTGATTTCGGAACCGTGGGCCCGAAAAATGACTCGCTAAAACTCCCTATTGCTCTCAGTGAACACCACTTGAATTTTTTGCTCTCGTGTTACACGTGATGTTCCACAAATAAAACCGGGGCCAGAGCCTTACGTAGAGCCGCCTCTATTGACTGACCCGACCTAGGCGAGTGCAAGGACCCCATAGGTTGACCAGAGTCTGCACCTAAAGGAAGAAAAAATGATTAAGCTATTCGGTAAACATTCGTATCGCCACTGAAGGTTTTATAGTCCCTGTTATCTATGGCCGACCAGGTCTGGAGAATAGACGGTCTGCTATACCGCACTCCCGAAGCCACACAAATCCAAGAAACCTCATCTAGGTCGATACAAATACCGAAGAGTGAAAGCAGGAATGGGCAGTACTTAAAATACTAGTCTTTGAAATACGCATTAAGAATACTTTGAGCATTTTGAATTGCGCGTTTATTACATATATATGGGGCTGTATTTTTGGAGTGTATTTATATACTGAAAATGTAGTATTTTAATTACTCGTACTTCAAAAACTCCTAAAATAACTTTTTTTTTTTTGGCACGGGACTTAACGGAATGGGTACAATTATACTGACTTCTTGGTTAATTGATTCAATTTTTTAAGACGTGGTGTTAACGACACGCTATTTGGGGTGTGTTTTATTGCTTCAACTAAGCCTTTGAGATTAAGCTCATACTGAATGCATTGCTTCCTGACGCTGTACCCCGCGTGTCTTAAGATAAACACAATTCATTTTTCCACCTGCGACTTACTTTTTAACTGCTTGATTCTTCGTATATATAGACTTCACTCTCTGATTGAGAACGATGTTGTTTTTCTTGTTTTTTACCCGGGTTTGAATGTAAGTTTTATCTGTCAAAACAATGGAAACAAACTACTCTCGTTATAACAATGGAAACAAAGTACCCTCTGTAATCAAAAAATAGGTTTTCTTAGAACGTGTAAGTGGACTTGTAATAAAATACAATTTTGTCTAGCTTTTTTTTTCTCGTATTTGTATTTCGATACATTTTTGAAGAATTGTGCCCATCCTTATAGCCAAAGAAACACGAACCTACTTTTACTCCGGAAAGAGTAGGCCGGAACTATGCGGACCGCAAGTCAGTCTGCTCCTTGGGTTACCTCATGCGTTTGTCTACCCCTCAAACGCGCCCACGTGCTTTTGTACCCCCCCCCTCCAACCCTCGCCCCGAGCTCAAACAACGACGGCTCGCGCTTGGCTGCATCATGCGTTCCCTGTGCCATAGCCTCCTATATACTGACAAAGCCTGGCAGATCGCCGCGAGAAGCGGCCGCCGAAATGGAAAAGGTGGAGCGGCAGGCAACGGATGAGAGGAGAGCCACGTGACTCGCGCCCCGCTGCGTCGAGACGCCGAAACACACTTCTCCCGAGCGAACAAGTGTGTTTCGGGTCCCCGCCGCTGCAAAAGCTGTGCGCTGACGTCCAAGTTCCCCGAGAAATGGCTCTTGGAGGCTCTGTGCTACCAGATCCTCGCGCTCCAAGTCTACGACGGGGCTTAGGCTCCGTCGTCGAACTGCCAGGCTTTGTGGGTATAGACTCTAGAGGAGGCTATGCCTGTGCATCCTCTAAGTTGTTCTTTGATAGACCTGCTTCTCCTGGCGCTCCGGTGCGCCAAAGTGGCACTTTGGAACACTTGCTCGCCGTATAGTTACTTGAGAAACACAGGACGCATAATGGGCCACGCCAAACTTTTCTTCAGCTCTCGGCGACTCTATTCACCATCACTCTATAAGTACGCTCCTGTTCATCGTGCTGATTATTTTTTTCCTTTGTTTTCGTAAATATGCTTTCACGCTCGACGAAACAATCCCCGGCAAAACCCAAAAGACAAGAACGACGAGCAACGAAGAAGCAACGCATCTTATGTAGCCCGGCGTCACGTTCCTCGGGCGGCAACCAATTAGCGTTTCCTACGTGCTTCTATACGTCGGACTGACCGTTTCCGTGGCAGCGCGCCTCGGGTCCACTCCCCGTTAATTACGGCACATTTTAATTGGAAACTTAAAAAAAAAAAATACCATCTCAACCAGAGGCATCTTTTTCAAGGCGTAATTTTCTCGAAAGCAGGCAGCGTATATGGTCCACGAGGAGCTCCTCTCGTCTGTCTGGCAAGCAGCGGTGGCTACTGCATCATGCAGGCTGGCTTCGAGGGATTCGCTGCCCTCATGCGGAAAAGGCTGCCCCTCGGGCGCGCAAAGGGAAGCGAGCATACGCTCGTTCCGCCGCCCACGAGAGAAAGGGGGATTAATTTGCCCTGGGCTGGGATGATTGGCCGGGGGATTAGGCTTAAGACTGGACCTCGGCTGCGCAACAAATTATGCGCCAGGGTCGGCCTGACCTCAAACAAAACATAAATGGCGCTAAAAAAATGCACTGGCGAGGTTTGTTTTACGTGGTGTCCAAACTGTCCACATT